>DWQW01004374.1:0-19993 GCA_018249695.1 Heliconius erato demophoon | reverse complement strand
TACTTTGTACGGAAAATAACGTGAAGGTAACATAATAACATTAAAACAAACACTTCAAAATGTACAACAAAACATCTAGATAATGTATAAAATGCTTCTTATCAATTAAAGGTAACAATTTTATTATCAAAATATCTTTATCAGTATTTTAAATTTGACTTTCTGTAACAATGCTGATGAACTTTATCTGCTTATCGTACTTTTTGCGATTTTACATGATATAATAATGTGAGACCGTAGCGCTGGGACACAAGGGTGTGACTGTAACGCGAGGGCCGTGGATTCGATCCCTACTCAGGGGGGATGAATTGTTATTTATTAATATTTTTATTTCTTCGCTCTGGCATCAAAGCAAAAAGCCCTAGAAAGACTCTCCGTTCTACACAGTTCGCTCTATTTTCGAGATATGGTGTGTTGAATGGTTAAACTCAACGTCATGTTTTATGTTGTTATTAGAATGTGAAAAAGAAAATCTCTTCTAGCAAGTTGGAATCGAACCGTCGCGTTTACCGCTACGACACGACGATCTCATGAACATTATGAAATAAATGTTAAGAACCTTGCAGCGTTGAGTCCCGCGATTCAACCAGCAATACCTCAAGAATTCGGCGAAAAGTGGAAAACAGAAGTGTCTTAATGAGGACAGAGTGTCTTTACACCATTTTCCAAGTTCCCGCGAAGCTAAAAAATATAGAACCTAAACCTACAGCTACATAATAACCTAAAGCTACATAATAGCAGAGCGCAGTATACAGGATTATTTAAAGCAATTAAGATACGATATATTTGAAATAAAGATAAAACTATAAAGGAACTATACTTTCGTTTAATTAAAATTAATCACAATTTGTGATAAGCAGTATGTTCATCAATCAACTTATCTCGCGTGATAGCGGCGCAGCGGCCTTCGAGCCTTTAAGATTTTAGTTGTTTCAAATATACTAATATACCTAAATTGTTTGTGAAATCTTTCCATTGAACAGTTTTATAGTAATTCTATTATAATTAGTGGTGGTTAAACAAAACGAAGCCCAATAATTTTGAATTTTGTTAAGAGTATCCTTATATTGAAAAATTACACCATTGAAATAATGATTATAGATACATATTAAATAACATTTTTTTTGCAAAATAAAAAGATTAATAATTCCAGTTCTTATTTAATCAGTATCTTTCCAAGTAATTAAACCTATAGATACCTTCATCTTTAAAAATAAAAAGATGATTAAATAGCTTATTGATACAACTTTGATAGATTTTTTCCAGATTACAATTAAAAGTCCAATAGTTTTAACATGCCTTTAGGTACATAATAAATAATACTGTGAATAAAACTTTTGTGGGTTCAATTCCTTGTTGTGATAAGCAGGCAAAACATACAAAATATTTTGTGGCACGTCTTAACATTAGGTTTTCTCTATTTTTTCCTGCTATATGTGGTGCCATTAAGTTAGTTCTTGACACTAGGTTGCCTCTGTTTACCCTACTACACTACTACTACACTACTTACTGTTATTGTTTTAGCTTCACGTATAATCCCGCAACTAGCAAGGTAAGCAAAATAAACCTTGTCTTGCCTCGTTACCAGAGAAACTCGTCGTTACGAAGAAATGAAAATATTAAATAGTTCACTTCCCTGAGTGGGAATCGAACCCACAACCTGTCACGTTTAACCTGTCATTGCCCGCCTCGACGGCGACGTCACGTCACGACGGTTAAAATATCTCGCAGTGTTGAGTGGCGGAACCTATCACTATATCTTATCTATTTAACAAACAATAAATTTAATTATATTTTTAATCATTAAATAATGACAAGAACGATTTAACAGATTTTTAGCTGAAAAACAGTTATTTTTCACGGTAACAAGACAAAACGCGGCGCTGTGATCCGCCACACAACAATTGGAACCCACTATACAAGCATACCTAGTGTGGGTACTATCAGATTTGTGAAGAAGAAGAACAAGAATTGTATATTCTGTTTTGTTAATAAATATATCTATTTTTTTTTCGCCTTTTCAAAGTGTTTTCTATATAGTGCGCGGAGAAAAGGAGCTTAATACTACATACCTCTGCCTACTCTCCTATATGCAGGATACAACGTGAAGCATAAAATATAGAAATATAAAGCTAGTTCCACGTGATATTTTTATTAATAATACAATAAGATTAAGAGTGCACCACGGCGAGTTATCTAAAGCTGTTGTATCATAATGATTTACACGGCGCCCCGCGGCGCGGTGTCCACTGTAATGGTGATGCTTATCGAACACAGAATAAGGAAGAGCAGAAGGGCTATTTGTTGAGTATTTAGATTTTTTTGTGTTTAAAAGTTGTAGTTAGCTTAGAAAAGCATGTGCGTATCTTTTGTTTTTAGCTTCACGTTGTATGCCGCATATAACAGGGAGAGGGAACCTAGGAATCTAGACTTAAGACGCTTTGTTCCCCGTAAAATACTTTTGTTTTCAATTTTCCTTCAAGTTCTGAGATATTATACTTTGTCACGTTACCAGAGCGAGAAAATGAAAATATGAACTATTTCATTTCCCCGAGTGGCAATCGAACTCACAACCGTCGCATTTACAGTCACACCTTTGTTCCACTTGGCCTTGACGGCCTCAGCTTTAACACGTATATAATAACATAAATTTCGAAAGGCGAAAATTTTTATTTAGTTTGAGCCAATACACACTATGTTTTTTTCAATTAGATAATGAAATCAAGAAAATACGAAAAATATATTAAAATGAGCTCAAAGTAGTAAAAATTACTTAGAAATACGATATTCCTTTTGATTCTTCTATTTTCTAATCTATGTCTCGATATGATCGCATAATCATCTCTTGTATTACCATCAATTTACTTCTATTACATGTCTCATAGCGTACGCCGCAATAAATCAAAAACACCATTATGTAAAGCACCTTCGACCTAACATTTAGATAACTTTATTTTTTAAAGCTTGAACTTGAAGCTTGAAAGCAGAGAAAAACTACTATCTACATTTCGTATATTTTGTCATGACATAGCATGTCGATTAGCGGAACCCAACGCTGCGCCGTGCTAAATTTTTTATTCTTTTTCTTTTATCTTCTCGTAGTATTCCGTGCATAGGAAAATAGGTAGAGTCTAGTAGTGGTAGACATTATGCCGAATTTAGGAAGCGTATTGAATATTTTAATCAGGAAATATTAAATGAAACTAAATAAAATTTATCATCCCTCAAGCAGAAATTGAACCCACAACCTGCGACACACTATATGACACTGTAGTCCATTACATTATAGTCTCATACTAAATGTGATGTCATTTTTATATTTTTGTTTATCTTTGCCCGGGAGGAGAGCACGTATCGTATCGTCCATTTGCCGCTATTGTGCTAGAGACAACCGGACCTATTGTACGCTACACTATGGGTTTTCACTTATCTTTTAAAAAAATGGCTTTCTGAGTATCAAAATAGATTCTTTAGTAGACCTCTTTAGAAAGAAAGGAGCTTTGTTTATTAACGGTAGGTAACTTGAAGAGATTGTAATAAAAGAAATGAATTGTGCGATAAGATCGTGACTATATGGTGGTTTAGGATTCGATTCCCAGTCATTGGAACGTTTATTATATGACTTACCATATCTCTAAGGTTAATATAATATGAAAAATTACGGGAATTAACACAAAATATATATTTTTTGTGTTATTAAACAAAATATTATAGTCATTTATAACAAATTACATAAATTTCATCTCATGCGATATATAACGTGAAAATAAAACAGATAAACACATATACATAATAAAATAAAAAAAATATTTGTAAAAACAAAAACCCCGACTGCATAAAACTAAAAAGAAAGTATTTGTTTTTACAAATATTTTTTTATTTTTCACTTTTTTGTTAGAAATCACTATAGTAATGATAATCATGATATACCTTTTTGAAATCCTCGTATTAAGCTCTTGAATTTGATGCCCATGTTGTGGTATTCGAAACGAAAAAAAATTTTTTCACTAAGTCTAATGGCGTCCCACAGCCGCCATGATTGTTTTTTTTAATGTCACCTATCTAAGAACACTTGGGCTATTAATACGAATCTAACGATACCTCAATTAAGTAAATCCGTTCAGCGGTTCTGGAGATTTGAGGTAATATAGAATATTACATACATACAAGATACACGCGAAAAACATAACTTAGCAGTCGGGAAAAATGTAAACAATTTATAAAAGCTTGAATGCAGCTTTGTTTTAATTTTTTTTTTATGTTTTGTTAAAATATACGTATGTCAAGGGCATTCCTCTAGCAAGCGGGTGGGCGACCTAATTTATTGACTACCCCTCGTATCTGTAAGGGCAAGTGGCTACGGCTACTAATACCTTTTGTCTTTTGTTGCTTTTAATAAAACTTAAAAACGCCATACTAGCGTAGTTGCGATATGGTAAATCAGTCACGTCTCAACTGTGTTAGAAGGTGCTTAGATTCAAATTCATTTTTTTTATATTTGTAATATTATGTAGACATTGGCCAAATCGTGGTGTTCGAAGTAGAGCCGTCGAGCAGTCGTAGCGCGGCGTTATAACGACTGACTGCAATGGCGGCGGTTATGGGCTCAATTGTCATTCGGGAAAACAAATTATTTTTATAGCTGCGTTTTGGTAAGAAGAAAAAGAACGGCGTTGTGTCAACATACAATGTATCGAACATTGGGCAGTACTTGAATAACGTAGTGTCTTAAAAATCTAAATCAAAATCAGCTTCACACTGTATCCCGTTCACAGCATGGTAGGCAGAGGAAACCTAGTGTTAAGACACTCCGTTCCCCACTTTCTGCCGAATTCTGTAGGCATTGCGTGCTGAGTGGCAGAAGTCAACGCCGTGCTTTGCCTCGCTACCAGAACGAAGAAATGAAAATATAAATTTAAATAAATATTGCATCTCCTCGAGTCGATCGAACTCACAACCAGTCGGTTTTACAATCACACTTTGTGGCCCTGCGCCACCACTGACCTCCAGTGTCCAATCTTGGATACATCATGAAGCTAACAAAAAAATTAACAACTACTTTAGACAAGATTAACATTTTATACTACGTAAATATTTTTTTATCATGAAAAATGAAAAAAAAATGGAAATTAATCAGTTCTTATTAACACGCCTCATTAAACCCTTCTTGTTTTCGTCCAATGTTGTCCACACATTGGTTCTTTGTCCGACATTAATACTTATTGAAGTGATCTCAAATCGTCCACTCAATAACCGGAATCATCGATATCGTTCGACAAGAACAAATTATCAATATAAATATTTAAAATGCTATTAATTAGTTCGAAACTTCGCATATCTGTCATTTTGGTGCGGCAAGTAAAAAGTGCGTACCCGGTGGCCTTAATTAAATCTTTATTTAATTTTAAGTTGTTTCTGATTATAAGATATTCGTGTATCATTAACCTATAGGTACTAAATATTAGTTGAATATTTTGTTTCGTTTTGATACGGCAAAACGCGGTGTTGAGTTCCGCGTAGTGGCGAAACTTCTAACGCAATTTTGGTATTAAATTCTGTCTATATATCCTGTTATGGAATAAATTATTTTAATTCGGCAGAAGCGGCATTGAGTCCCAACACTCAAAATCCAATATCTCAGAAATTAGGCCGTGCCCTATGTTAATTTATCTAACAATTTTCGCACATTTTTATGAAATATATGCACGTTTTCGTAAAAATCCCCTAAAAATTTACGTGAGGTCATTAAAAAGCTCGATAACTTTCTAACCTTACATAAATACAACAAAAAAAGTCACTAAAACACGTTTAAGCGAACGAGTATATGTTACTTCAGTCGATAAATATTGTATTGACGTGTAAAGCGCTAGCGCCTTTGGTAAGATGCACCGTGATTTAAAATGAGTTTGGGGTATAATGAATTGGACACAGTATCTATTTTATAGGTGAGATATTATAGAAGCTTTTTTTATTTTCCGACCAACAAACGGAGGTATAGAGAATCTTGTGCTAAAACTGTTTTTTTATTATTATTTTACAGAAATTGTGCAAACAAAGCAGTGTAAATCTCTCTAAAATATATTTATAGTTTATATGGAGAAGAAATGAAGAAATTAATAAAATTACTAAGAAAATAATTTATACTAAGGAGCACGGGCCCAGTTCTGGATCCAGGACCAGGGGCCCAAAATCATCGCAAGCACGAGTGTCATGTAAAATACTTGCGCCATTCATAGGTGCTTCCAATTTAAGAATATTTAGAAATGGCATCAGATAATAATTAATTGATCACAGATTCATTTTATAAGTACGGTTTTATTTTACATTCTTTCCTACTTTTATCTTACAATATGTATAGTTTTTTTTACGATAGCCAGATAGAAACCAGTGTTAAAAACCTCCATTCAATATTATTTTTGAAATAGTTGTTGTACAGAGAAACTCAGTTCCTCGTCTATAGCCAGACGAAATGCTATCTATTCTTCTATTAAACAATCGTTTTGCGTCGTGCATTTATCGACAAAAGCTATTACAGATTATATTAAACATTATTGCACCGAGATACCAGTCGTGGCGTTGGGGCACAAGCGTGTGACAATAAACGCGACAGGTTATGGGTTTGATTCCTACTCAACGCAATAAAGTATTTAATACTTTCATTTCACCGGGTGGCGTTAAGTTCACCACTCAACAAACAATGAATCCAGACTCCGGCGGACAATTGGCAATGGAGTGTCTTAACACTAGGTCCTCTCTGTTTGCCCTGCAGAAAACAGCATGAAGCTAAAAAAATAATAATTTCGACATAATCCAGCATAAAAAAGAAACAAAGTCTCATGTATAGAATGTATGGAATATATTAGATATTCCATTTGATCACGCGTACGAAAGCTAGTTGAAATAATCGACTTGAAATTTAATATATATCGAGTAGGAATCATACTCACGACCATTTGATTTACAGTAACTTTTGAACTGCGCCACGATGTTCACTGATTTATTTTATTTTCTTCAATAAAT
The DNA here is from genome assembly GCA_018249695.1 of Heliconius erato demophoon. Taxonomy (NCBI): domain Eukaryota; kingdom Metazoa; phylum Arthropoda; class Insecta; order Lepidoptera; family Nymphalidae; genus Heliconius; species Heliconius erato. The sequence goes on along the minus strand of DWQW01004374.1, from coordinate 12,973 downwards.
ACAGTACTACCTACTACTGACGTGTGTAACTGTAGCACCATTAATAAATGCAGCATGGATGTAAAAGCTGTTAATATATAAGAATAGTGTCTATAGAAAATTATGAATTCGTCACATGTTTGATTTGGATTTGTTGTTAAGGAGCCGAAGATTGAAGAGTTTGTTTGATAAAACTGAAGAGATTTTTTGGTTGAACACGACAGACAATCTCAGGAGCTAGAGATTTGAATTAATAAATTATTTTTTCGTTAAGAATGCTATTCTTCTTCTCCTTTGGGTGCCTCTCCAATCTTAGAGGTTTGTCGCTAGTCTTCCATATTGTAGTGTTGATCACAGTTCCTCGGGCACTCGCAATTGGTCACGTGTCATTCAAAACTTAGATTTCCAGTTAATCACGAAAGAAGCCGTAATCAAAAACTAGCATATATTATATATTTAAAGTTCACACGTACTTAAATAAATATAGTATTAAATAAATTAAACGAAACCTAAACTGTTTTAAAATATGCACATAAAAATTAAATTCATCTCATTTGGTTACTTTATGTATACGTACATATCTTATATTTTAGTTCTGTTTAGATGCTATCGGTTTGTATTAAGCAATCATAAACTTCGTCATTTCCCTAGAGAATGTGTCGAATCTCGGTAATTAGACAAATGATGATATAAAATGTAAATCTGATTTTCAAATTAATTATAATACTATTTTGATTAAAGATTAAACGTATTAGAGAAGTTAAATTTTATCTAAACTTAATATTATAAATCTGTAGAGTTTCTTGGAGGAATGCGCTAATTTCAAGTAGTATTGGTTTGAATTGAAAATAATTTTTTTTTTTACTTTTATAATTTATCCGAAGAAGGCTGTAGACTATATTAAATTATATTTAGATTCTTAGCGCAAAAGTTGATCATAAACTACTTCTCGATACTATTATCGTGACATGGGACAACGTCTGAATTTAAATGCGAAGGTAACGGGTTCGATCCTCACTAAAGGGGATAAGTTATATTCATTTCACTCCCACTTTTCATAACACTTGGTACGCTCTGCATATCCTGCTACATGTTGCTGTATAGTTCTGCCACGACGTTGAGTTTCGCCAATATTTCGAATAGTAAGAAAATTGGGGAGTGCCGTAACTGAGTTCCCTCTCCTACCCTGCTATATGCGGGATACAACATAACGCTGTATAAGTAGCAAGTAATTTTAATATAAGTATGCTTGATTAATTTAGAATGCAGTATTTCCTTTAACATACTAATTAGTAGGATTGAAGTTTACTTGATGAAAATTAAGGTAACTTGCAGACGATGTGGGCGAGTCTGGCACGCCTATACGGCCGTTATGATAATATAGCAAGACAGCTACAAAATGGTTTAGTATATCGATCGAAATAAATAAAAAATATAGTTTTAAAAAAGATAGGAAGAGACTCATCTTCGCGCTTCTAAATAATTCATTCACTGAACGGGAATCGAACTTGCGACCTTGGCTCTTACAGTTAGATGCTGTGCTGTTGCCTATTAAGTTATTGTTATTAAAATTATTAATTAATCAATCATTTTGAAAAGACAAACTAAAATTTGAATAACAACCCCATTTCACTAACACAAAATCCTACTAATAAACGCTCAATATTACATTCAACAAACACATTCATACAAACATAAAGACATAAACTACCTAAATAATTGCGAGGCCTATTAACAAATGCCTGACAAGTACTAAAACTCAAGACCTAGGTACAATCTAGACAGTGTGCGATAAATTATAGGCTTTAACGAAGAAAATAACTGCCAGCTAATGGCACGTCTAACTCCATAGCGTTGCAAAGTAAACCCATTCTGGGTAGGTACCTACTGGGTAGGCCTAGAAAAACATACCTGTGACAACCGTAATGAAACTAGCTCTCGTGGAACCATTTTGACCGTTATGTCTCTACATTTTATTAACTGTGTTTTTTTTTTAAAAAACTAGGTTTTGCCTGTGGTCACGCTTGTGAGGTCGATGGAAATGGAACTAATTATCCTTTGTTATTACACATGATGACATCACACTTTCTAAGTGAAGGTGGTAGTTAATTCTCTTCGTCAAATACAGTAGGTCATATAGAAATAAATAACGTGATGTGATTATAAATGCCCTTAAAATGATTTCAATTTGAACCAGTAGTTCCTGAGATTAATGCGTTGAACCAATCAAATTATTCAGTTTTATAAATAAGCTTTATAATTCTATACATATAAAATATACAATCTATTATTGACCCAAAACAATGATTTTTATCTTTTTTCTGTTTGTCAGTTGGTCTGGTGCGTTAGTCCATGCTAATTTCAGAAACGGCTTGACCGATTGAAATCCAATTTTTTGCTTTTCTATTTTGATAAACTTTAGTTTTATTTAAATGGGGTCATAAATAAAAAAATATATATCAGTTTTATACTGATATATTGGATGCGACAATAATGCTACAAAGTATTATTGAATTGGCTGAAACTTTTTAATTTTTAATGTATGGAAATTATCTTTAAATATTACGAATTACGAAAGTATACGTTACTAAGAATACGTATGAGATACAAAATTAATTTATAGTACAAGCGCGTGAAGCCGCGAGCGGGTCGCTTCTATTAAAAAAGAGTAAAGATGTATCGGTTCATCGATTGGCCAACGTCATAGAATAAAATATTGTGAAATGGATTAAAAAGACAATAATGCTGGTGCATAATAATAAAATATCTAAAGTAAACCAAATTCACCTTTTCAATATTTGAACCTACGTTTCTTTTTCATATTACTACTAAATAAACTAGAATATAATCGTATACGTATCCAGTAAGCTTCAATTTACATATAAGTGCTCAATGCATATTTTATAAACATGTTAATAAGTGAATGTTTTCAATAATGTTGTTATTACAACACTGTCAGATATCATTTTAATAAATTTAAATTTATTTACGTAAGTATTTACAGAGTGGCTTAAGGAGTTCTTTTTTTAACTTTTTAGATTTCTCTATATTAATATTATAAAGTAGAAGATTTGTTTTTTGTTTCGATTTAACCCACGATTACTGTTGCTATATTAATAGCAATCAGAAATGACAGTTAACATTTAACTGACGTAAATCGTTTATATCAAAAAATCGTTAAATTTATAAATCTACTCACCCCGGGTAAATTGGCCACGATTTCCACATGCTGGTACTCGTTATCAGTTATCAACGGGCTCTGCCACCAGGTGTTTGGGTCGCCGTCGATGGCCAAGGAGGCGGGATGGCGACGCGAGGACGGTCCCTCTGTGCCCTCGCATATGTCGCATACTGTGCCGCGTCTGTATAGGTAAATGTTGCTATAATATTTATTTTATTAGCTCATGCTGTATTCCTCGTATAGGAGGAAATACAAGGTGGCCGAGTGTTAAGATTCCGTATTCTACTTTCACCACTATACGCTTCACTTGGTTTTGTTAGTGCGAGGAATGAAAATCCCAAATGGGAATCGAACTCACAACCGTAACGTTTACAGTCACACGCTGTCACTGTGCTACGGCATCTACAAAATAAATCTTTATTGTAATTTATATCAAGTCAGATCCCATCCCGTTCTTAGCCTGTTCGACGAGGGCAAAGATATATTCAAATCCTGCAGGAGATACCCATGTCAATGACGACTCCCTCTCAAGAAATAGACTAACTAGATAACTGTAATAAGAGAAAAGATAAAAATAACTACCTTTTGTAGTGTGGTGGATAAGAGTAGATCTCGCCCTAGTCATAGAAATATACACATGTAAGTAGTACATAGGTACCTCACAGAACTCACTCGAGATCGATATAACAATTTTTTTTATTGTTTTTCCTACGACGATTGGGGCTTTGATTCTCATTTGATGGAAGGAATTATTTAATATAATTAAGGGCTCGCTCTATAAAAATAAAAAAAATACGAAACGAAAATAAATACTCTATTCATTTACAATCAAACACCGTACTGTTGCGCGTTTTTTATAAACTAAAAACTGAGGAAAGGCACAAGCATAAGTTCGTAAAAGCGACAGGTTGTGGGTTCGATTCCTCTCAAGAATATAATTTTTTCATCTATTCGAGAGAGAACGCGACGTTGGGCTTTGCTGAACTGAACACAATCTCTATAGAATTCAGCAGAAAATGAGGAACTGAAGTGTCCTAATGGAAACGGAATGTCTTAACACTAGGTTCCCAACTACCCTCTGCCTACCCTGCCACGTGCGGGATACAGCGTGAAACGAAAAAATGTGAACCAAAAACTTACTTTCCCGGCGTTTCTCTACAGAATTCCTCAGCGCCACTCTGCCCGCAAGTCGCGTTCGCCGCCACCACGGAGAAGGGCGCGACATCCAGAGGCGCGGGGAGTAAGGCACTAGTGTCGCTCGCCACTGTTATCTCACTTAGCGTTGTTCCGCTAAGTCTGTCTAATACTGCTCTACCTAGAAGAAAAAAATATTTATTATTATATTATTTAGTTTAGTAATAGTGGGGTAGAGGAAATCTAGTTTTAAGATACTCCGCAGAATTTTCGAGACATTGTTGCGGGGTGGATCTCAACTCTGCGTTTTGTGTTGTAATCAATAAGCGAGGAAATAAAAATATTAAATTATTCATATCTTCTAATGGGTATCGAACCTACAATCATGGTGTTTACAGTCACAGGCTATACCACTGCGCGACGGTAGCCTCTATTCATTATTTCATTTTCAAGACGAACAAATAGTAAAATAAATTATCAAATTATAAAACATAAAAAATGATACATAAACCAATTGAATGTACACAATTTAAACACATACATTTTAACTTCACTAATAAGGTAGTTTTTTATCATCTTTACATAAATAAAAACAAAGAGTCTTCGATATACATTAACAATGTAATTTACTAAATTTTCTGTAACAGACATTTTGATTCGAGAAGAAGGATTTTCTAGCTGTATTCCGTACACAGTTGAGAAGGCATTGGCAGTAGTAAGGTAGTGTTAAGACACTACGTTACCCACCAGCGCGATGGTAGAGCGCTGTTGAGGCCCTCCGCCCTACCTAGTGGACACAGGGCTATAAATCAAGTAAGTCCATAACTACCTAGAATGGGAAAAAAACTCACAACGCCTTGAAGTCAGACCCACTGTGCCACGAACTCCTCAGTAAGCAGTAAATAGCTTCATTAACTTCTAAGATACAATACTATTTCAACATTACATCTTCATTTATTGAAGGCATTTAACATTAATACTCGAGATCTCACCTCGAGCTCGTACTGACACCTCGCCTCGGATAAATCTAATTAAGGTTCTTGCCTATTAATGAGTTAGTTAAAACTAAAAAGCTGTTGAAATACCTTTATAAAGATAATTTAACGAAAGGTGTGAAAAGCCGTTGCTTTTCATACAAATAGGTGGTAAAAGGTACTGGGATATTATAGGAATTAATTATTTTAATTTTCGTGATTAGGAAAGAAGGGCGTGGCGTTGTGTACCGCCACTTGACAGGCTGTGTTTCATACTGACGGAAAGAGGAGGGCCGAGTGCCTAGACACTAATAAATAATTGATCTTTACCGTCCTTAATATAGATCAGGGACCGTAGACAGAATTAGACCGTATTCGTTTTTGACTGAACTTACAATGATACCATAAAAAAAAGTAATAAAAATGAGACACGGAAGTGTTCTAATGTTCCCATTACACTTTCGCTCCGGAGTGTCTTAACACTAGGTTCCCAAGTTCCCTTTGCCAACCAAGCAGGAACACAGCATAAATAAAAAAAATACTGTAATTTCTAATATTAGAACGTTCAAGCAAATAAACTCTTAAGCTTATAAGCTTAATATTAGTGTATTAAACATTTCAACGAAATCATATAAACATGATTTAATATCACATATTATTAAACAAGTACAAATGCAATCTTCCCGAGGCCGACATCCCACTTTGATATTTTATGTTCCACCGCTATACTACTGCTATACTATATAATAGCTTGACAACTATGATTTATAGTTCAATCTTAAATGTGTTATATCTTTAATTTAGTTGTAAATCGAGTTTTAACCGCTTAATATAAATATTGTATTGTAATGTTAATTTAGTGAAGTAAATTTAGGAAGTGAATTGTTTCATATTGTATAGTAGTATTACCTCTATAATTTTCATATATTCTCTCGCATTCTATAGAACACATACAACATAGTAAGTCACATTTGATCCATTTACAGTTATCATTTGCTGAGTGAAAGAACTCAACGCCCTGCTTAATTCTTTTCATTTTTTTGCTCTTAGAATAGGATAATGAGCGGAGTTGAATTCCAAACCTCAATAGGGAATGATAGTTTCTTCAAACTAAGTTCCCTGTACCTCCCCTTCTATATATAAGAATTCTTTATTGCACTTAACAACATATAATAAATACCAAAATTAAAAGGCTAGTTAGCAAAGGTGGTCTTATTTCTAAAAGAAATCAATCTTCTATATGTAGGATAATGCTTGAAGCTAAAAAAAATACGTAGAATCACAAAATTTTATTTCTCCGTTAGTTACTAATTCTAAAAAGTTGTAATTCTAAAATATTATATTAAATGAAGTCATTAATTTAACTAAATCATATCAATAATATAAGATAATAAACATTATGTCAAGTAATTTTAGTCGAAATTTAACACACGGTTGCGACAGTTACGCGATATAAACTTGGTTATGAGATTAGGAAGAGCAAAGTACTCTTAACTGCCTGAGACACTTTTGATGTCCAAAATTTAACTTGAAGTAAGATTTAACTGGTAATTTAACTGTAAGCGGTTCTGTGGCTATAAGTAATAATAAAATTAGACGTTATGTTCATATTATGTATACATGTTTATGATAATTGAGTATCGTTTATTTTAGTTCAAGTGATTTTGGTATAGCTAGCATTATATAGTAAAGAATGAAGAATGTGCTTTTAGCGCAGTGGTAAGTTCTGCGACTCAATACGCAATGCTTCCAGAATTCTGCGGAAACTGGTGAACGGAGTGTCTTAACACAAGATTCTCTTAGGCCTACTCTGTTGTATTCGTAATATAGAGTGAAATTGGAAAAAAAAAAATAAAACTCATAAATTTGTTTGGTAGAACGTGCTAATATCAAGAACTAGTGCTTCAAATTGCTTTTTTTGTAATTGATTTAACTTATCGTGGAAGGCTTTGGGCTACATTACGTCATGTTAACCGACGTAACACCACTGTACCTGCGGGTAGAGTTACCTAGGACACTTATATTGTGTTAAATGTGTCATACAAATTTCTTAAACATTGCCATTTGACCAAGCGGGCGAAGTCGCATGTAAAAGTTAGTTTTTAAGGTTTTGTACCCAAAGCGACCTGTCCTTATTACTAAGACTCCGCTGTCTATCTATCCGTTTGTCACCTGGCTGTATCTCATGAACATAAAGCAATTTACTTAATTGAAATTCTCACATATGATATATTTTTGGTATCGCCATAACAATAAATACTAAAAAATCCCATACAACAATTATGATTTTTTGATATTTTTATAGATTATAGATAATTGCACGGAACTATTGGCGCGCAATTGCGTTTCGCAGTTAGCTGCTTTAATAAGAAGACAACTTTTTTGTAAGTATTATTTGCGATATATATCTTCATGTTACATATTATTCAATGTCACTTCTAATTACAGGTAAAATATAGACGTTTTTTAAATGTCAGATTCTTTACCAAGTTGAATGGCTGCCGTTAAAAGCTAAGCACCACTTCCCAGAATCACAGCAGAAACCAACGAAACTGTTAATTAAGTAAAAATCTCGCCAAATTACACAAATTCTTAGCGGACATTGCTACTTTAATGATCACAATTATCTTAAATATATAAAATACCTTGGTAGTGGCAAAATTATATTATGTTTTTTTCCTTTAAGCTTTAAGTACCGACGAGCTTTTTTTGTAACGTTAGTACGAAGTACGATGTAAAGCAAGAGAGAGAGGCCACATATATAATAATGTTTTTTGGTTTAAAAGTATATCTTAAATATTTGTGCTTCCATAATCGTGAAAAAAAGGAAAAATATGCTATTGGCTACTTTATCCTGAGCGTATGGCTTAGCGTAGCTTAGTTCAGAGCGCCTGGTCGGTTTCCAGTAGGCGCGGGTTCGAGTCCCGCTACGTTAAAATTTTCATACGTTTTCTAAATAAGTACTTTATCCTCAGTTATAGATATTAGAAAGCGTAACGTAAAATGAAATTATTATTAGATTAGAGAATTAAACATTACAAGGAGTTGGAACCGAACCTACAAATACTTCACAATTAAGTTACGACGCTGTTAACCTATTGGTGTTTTACTTTATTTATGGTTATGGGGTGTTATATGACTACTTTAACGAACGACCTAACTATTTTAAACTTCCGGTTCCCTTTAGAAAACTAAAAAGTTACGGTTTTATTTATTTAATCAGAATTGTGAGTTCGAATCTAATTTGAAGAAAGATGTTCCGCAGCATAGCTTCTCACGCTTTAGCCGCCCAACTTTTGAGACAGAAATTACGAAACTCAACGCCGAGCGTTATGTTGTTATCAGAAGAAAGAAATAAAAAAAACATTCCAACGAATGGAAATCGAACCTACAACTGTCGCGTTTACAGTGACGCTGTCACACTGCGCTGCTACGGCCTCGACACAGCTATAGATTAGGCTAGAATATAAAGATAACAAAATTAGATCAGATTTCTATTTGACAGCAAGTATCTAATAATGGGCGCCACCGGTGGCCCCTAACCGCCTTAACTGGTGGAGCGTAAATGAACTACACACAACACTCGACTTAGATATAGAGTATGTTTTGGCGGATTACAATTTAATACTTAAAAAAAAGCAAGAAGCATCAGTAATTTCTTATGTTTATAATTAAAAAAAAAACTATCGTTCCATTTTATTACTGTGTTCAAGACGTTTTAACAGCTATGGGTTTGATTTCCACTCCGGAGAATGACTATTATTATTTTTGTTTCACGCCCTGGTGAAGAGACTAAGCACGGCGTTTAATTCCGCCACGCAACATGTAATGTCTTAATAATTGGTGAATAGTGGGGAACGGTGTGTCTTAACACTAGTTTCCTCAGTGTAGGCTTTTATATACGGGATGCAGTTTCACAACTGGAAAAATAGAGAACTTAGTTAGTCACTACATCGGATATCCTGGGTATGTCTATGCACATAGAAATACGCAATGCAGTCTCAACAACATAACTACTAAGCAGTATGATAAAGTTATTAGGAATATTTTTTTAGCATCGATCACGCTATGATTACCCTTTCTTGCCCCCCGAAGCATAGAAGAGGTCATGTGTACCGAACATAAATCTTATAGCCAGCATTACTCAAGCCAACCAATTTTCATGATAATCGTAGTACTGAACTATGACCTCGGTTAATTTTTTTTCTTATTACACATACAAAACCATTTATTATAATTATTGTAATTTTCTTGTCTATTCCTTAGTCAGAAATATGTTTTATAGTGTACGATGTCAAAGTATTTAAAACGAATTGAGCCACAGGGACACAGGCGTACTACTGTTGTCGTTAAAGCAAGGTCGTGGGTTCGATTCCTTGCTCTGGTAACAAAGCAAAGTGCAGCGTTAAGTTCGCCACACAGCAAGCAATACTTTGCGAATTGGAAAGTGAGGAACAGATGTATCTTAAAATAAGAATAATAATTTCCTTACACTAGGTTCCCAAAATTTCTCTCTCTTCGGTTCTATGTGCGGAAAAACTAAAGAACTCCGTGTTTTATGTCGCATAGCAGAAAAAGTAGAGATACTCATTTCACACTTACGTCATCTTTTAACTTTAATCCTATGACAGAAAAATCTACATATTAATACTAGTTTTAATATACTTATTTAGAAAACGTACAAATATTTGAACGTGGCGGGTCTCGAACTTGCGCCTCCTGGAAACCGACCAGGCGCTCTGACCACTAAACCATACGTTCTAATCAAGCTATGTCGAAATTTTTATACGCTTGTTACAACTTATTTATGTTGTTATTAAAAATCTCCCTACAGAGATGCTAACATCGTCGCTAACGTTCCCTCTGCTAGGTAGCTAAGAGACTCTGTTACCCACGCATCGCCCAAAATTTTTGGGACATAACAAGTTTAGAGGCGAAACACAACCGCGCTCCATATTGTTACCAGAGCGAGATAATAAAAATGATATTTTCCTCCAACTGGTAATCGAACCCACAACCGGCACGTTTAAGAGCACGCGCCATGTTTCTACATTGTATAAAATATACTCGACCAAAGGTCAAAGCCCAGGACGCTATGTCAGTTTCGCGACACTTGCGGTCAGACCACACACAGTGCACCTGCCGTATCTTAGTTTAAATTAAATGTTAAATTTCGTTTATAATAAATTATAAATTTTTGGTGTTTTAAAGAAGTTCAGTATAATAAGTGTGATATTTTAATTTATTTTTTATTAACTGGATACCTAAAAATAAAAAAAGAATCAAATTATGGAGCAAGTTGGGTAAACATTGTTTTAACATCAAGTTCCCTAAAGCTACTATATTGTGGGGTTATACTGCCTACTACAAAAAGAGCTATAAAAAATCTTCGTTCAAAGCCTAAAAAATGTAGGTATACCAAAAATCTTATCTATGAAAAAAGCGAAAAACATAAATAATAGCAAAATACTCATATGTCACGGTAGAGAGACAGAAACTAATATTAGGACAATCCATCTCTGTGTGTTAAGTGGTGACACTCAACGTCGTACTCTGTCTTGTCTGTCTGTCCGTACTAGAACGAAGAAATATAATACGAGGAAATAATGGGAATCCAACCCACAACCGCCGCAGTTACCATCAGACTTTCTGCCACTGCATCACACCCACAACTTTTCATTTTAACAACATAATATGTATTATACAGATTACATTATTAAAACGAAAATAATATCAACCGCAGACGCAATAAATTTAATTACAACCATATCCAATGAATATTCATTAGTTTAAATCAAATTTAGTTAACATATGTATTAAGAGTTGAAGAATGCGGTAATTTAACGTGGCAAGCTTAAACTTAAGTAATAAGAAATAAGGAAATTGTTAAAAAAAAATCGAAAATCTAAAAATATTAACCTAACGGGATTCAAACGTAGGCCTTGTTGTAAAATTTTCAATACGAGACTAATATTTTTTTTTTGCAGCACACTGTATTCTATGCAAGCAGAGGAAACCTGAGAACCTAGTGTTGAGACAATTCGTTCCTATTAAGATACTTCCGTTCCCCACTCTCCGCTGAATTCTGGAGGAATTGTGTGTTGAGTGCCGGAACTCAGAGTCGTGCTTTGCCTTATTACCACAACGAGAATATATGTAACGTTTCATTTCCTCGAGCGGGACTCGAACTCACAACCGCCCGTTGCACGCTTTTTAACACTGCTTCACGATTCTAACATGCAAACAATATAAATTCTACTAACATTATAAATGTAAAAATTTGTGAGATGGATGTTTGTTCCACTTTTACACAAAAACTACTAAACAGATATAGATGGAACTTAACAGTGAAATATAATAGCTTAGACTTCAGAATTACACATAAGCTACAATTTATGTAAAGATTTTGTATTGTTTGTCTGTAATATAACATAAGACTAAGTGGGCGAAGCCACATGAGGGCCGCTAGTAAGTTGAAAAGAGAAGAAGAACGTACCTAAATATAAAAAAACCCATACGTTTAATAAAATATTTTTTTTACTTTTTCTCTGACATACATAACTCGAAAAAATTTTAAAAAATACTTAGAAACCAACCTAACAAAAACAGCAAATAAAAAAACTTAAGTGTAAACTGTTGAAAATTGAATACCATTACCTGCCGCGTATGTACCTACTATGTATAAACAAACCCTAACAAGAAATAGACGTGCGGAGGAAACGGCCGCCACTGTAAACAATTGATGGCGAGGAACTAATAGTTCCTGACTTTTTTTTATAGCTTCACACTGTATCTCTAAAATAAAGCACATAAAGGAGGGTAGACCGAGGGAACCTGGGAACCTAGTATTAAGATACTCAGTTCCCACTAATGCATTTTTGTCCCTCATTTTTCGCCAAATTACCGAGGTATTGCATGAGTGGCGAAACTTAACGCCACGCTTTATCTCCTTATCGGAACGAGGAAATGCAATTATTAAATATTTCATTTCCAAGAATCGAACGCACAACCGTCACGTTTCCCGCCACACCTCGTGTACTGTGAAAATACTTTTAAAACATTTATAGACACCATTGCGGGTGGAAAGCATCTGGCTACATAGTTATCTACACACTATTGTGGTTACCGCAAGCATCGTGATGGTGGTAGGATTATTCTCGCCGAAACCAAATGTTTAATGCTTAAAGTTAATTTAGTTTTGGAATGTTTTTATATTTAAAATATATTTGATGATCGAGCAAAAAAGGCGGCGTTAGGTTACGTCACTCAACATTTAATCTGTTAAATCCACAAACTGTAACAGAAGATAATATTTTAAATGTACTGCCGAAGAACGGAATAATAACCCATGAACATCATACAGGAATGTAAAAAAAGCATATTAAAAAAAAATTCTACAGGCTCTTTATCCAAATACCTCCTGAGTCGGTGAGAGCTTCTTAAACTGACTATACTGACACTTTATATCAATAAATATTCTAACAAGAAATATAAACGAATGGAGGAAGCGGCTACAGTAAACAATAGTTGCCGTAGAACCATTAGTTCCTCACGGCTCACCGCCACTCGGTAATACCTCACTGTTTAAAACATCGTCAGTTATTTTAATAGGTTGGTAATTTTAGAAATCTGTACTCTTAAGTCGTTGCTAAGTAATTTTATAATATTTTAAAATTCTTTAAATACTTAGATTTTTTATTGTAAA
>DWQW01004373.1:0-19993 GCA_018249695.1 Heliconius erato demophoon | reverse complement strand
AAATTATGTTTCAATTTATATAGGCCAGCCGTGGCACAGGTGCACAAAATGTGACTGTAAACGCGACTTGTTGGGGTTCGATCTCCTGTCGAGAAAATGAAATAATTAACTAATATTTTCTTTTTTTAGTAGACTCTATTTAGTATGCTACTTTGGTAAGTAGTAAGTAGTTCGTTTTATATCGTAACTTAGCATGTTATAATGTAAAATTTTTTGTTGTTTTTGTATAATTTACGTAGGTTAACATCATTTTTTTTAAGTTTATTTAGTGTAAATATGTGTTAGGTATAAGGATTAAATTATGTTTCAATTTATATAGGCCAGCCGTGGCACAGGTGCACAAAATGTGACTGTAAACGCGACTTGTTGGGGTTCGATCTCCTGTCGAGAAAATGAAATAATTAACTAATATTTTCTTTTTTTCGCTCTGGTGTCGAGGCAAAGCGCGGCGTGGAGTCCCTCAAAGCAAAGTTGGCAGAAGGAACCTAGTGTTAAGTAACAGTCCGTTCCCCATTTTCCGTCGAATACCGGAGGCATTGCGTATTAAGTTCCGGAACTCAAACGAAAATTTAGCCTTGGTGCCAGAGCGAAGAAATGAAAATAATAAATGTTTCATTTGATCCATCGATCGATTCCATATATGTCACAGATATATTAGTTTTTCTGCGCTAATAAATATTGATAGCAAAATATAATAAAAAAAAAACTATTGTAATGCACTGAAAATAACCAATTTATGCTATAGCAATAAACAAAATATCATTAGTCAGCATATCTTCTACGCTTTTAGTTTTAAGCGATGGTTCACGTCCTAGAAACGTATTGTAATAAATACGCGTTCCAGCTTATGGTATATGGGGCCCATTGTACGGGCGGTACGTATTGTTCTAAGTACATTATTTATTACCATCATTATAGGGTAATTGCTGAAATTATGTATGAGGTATTTATTATTATAGGTATATATTGGTTTGGAGATGCAAATTGTTCGTATTTATTACTTTGAAGTAAAATATTCTTGGCGAAAGCAATAATAATTAAAGGAAAAATAGTCGTTTAATATAAAGAGGCCGAGAGTCGTGGCTCAGTATTTAATATTTGCTTGCTCTGATGTGGAAGTAAGAGTTCCGCCTCTCAACACGCAATGCCTTCAGAATTTGGCAAAAAACGGGGAATGGAGTAGGTACTACATTAGGTTCCCTCTGCTTACACTGCGTGTTCGCAATACAGCGTGAAACTGAAAAAAATAGAAGTTGCGTGTGTAAAAAGGTATCATGATTTCTCACTAGTATTCGCTATATGTATATTTGGGCTTATACGTTTCTCGCAGTTGGTGAGTGTGTTTACTGTAGGCTTTAGATTTCATAAAAATTTAAGAGTGCCACTAAATCTTGATAACGACATTTTAAAAAGTAATGATATATGTAAAGGGCTACTTAATGCTGATACTAAAATGTACAAAATGTGAGACTAGAGCAACGTCCGAATACGGCTATAAAAACCTACTTTATACCCGGCACGTGCGAAGTGCTTAAGTTTTTTTTTCCTAGAAAACAGGAACGAAGGAAAATTAAAATAAAGCTTTAAACTTAGGTTCAACTTTTAGTACGTCTGCTGGCTTGGTCTTCATAAAAGACTCCCGACACGACGTATTGCGAGACGGTTTTTATTTTTCAGGGGTTTTTGGATAAAATGTAAGCAACATGAAAACTTTTCACATCATTCTTTCTTTAAAAGGACAACAAAAAGTATAACAGTATGCAAGTACACGTATTTTACTTACTTTCTGTGCGACAATCAGCGGACGGGCCGAGACTAACAGCGTCGTTACATAAATTGCACCATTTATTATATTTTTTGGTGTAGTATATTTTACCAAGAATTTGTTGTGATGAATTGTTATGTGAATTATCATTTTAAATAAAATTATTCTCAGAGACAAAGCGGTCATTTTGTTTTGTTATATTTTTTTTATGTTAAAGCTGATGAAATATGAACCTTAATCGTGTGTAATTATTTGCCTGAGTATTTCCAAAAAAATTGAGTGCTAGTCGTGGCGCAGAGGCACAAGTGTGTGACTGTAAACGCGACACGTTGTGGGTTCGATTCCTATTTAAGGTAATGAAATATTTTTTCATATATGCTATGATATTGAGACAAAGCGCGGCGTTGAGATCCGCCACTCAACACGCAATGCCTTTAGAATTTGGCGGAAAATGGAGAAAGGAGTGTCTTAACACTAGGTTCCTTCTACCCTGCTGTGTACTGAGCTGCGACACAGTATTGTACTACTGCAGCTGTTATCGTTAAAAAATGTTATTGTTATACAAAAAATTGAAATAAATAAACATTATTATTATTATTATTATTACTGATACAGCGTGTAGTTGATTTTTTTAATAATTATTTTTAAATTAAATTTCTAAACTTAATCAATATACTTTTACACTATATATAAATTAGAATAACCTCCTTTTAAAATACTAACAACCTGCATATTATTCTGGTCGACACAACTGAAAGCGTGGGTATTGGAGCCTACGCACTAGTAATAACATCTTTCATATTTGAATTATTGGAAAGCGATTAGCTTATTTGTATATTTATTGACGAACCTGTTTTTTCTTTTTCAATATGGTCTTTTAATTGCCAATTATAATTGTAACTAACGATATATTTTTTATTGTATAACTTTTAGGATTGGCTTTATTATAGTTATTTATAAAACGGCGTATTCTCGGTGGCTTATATTGGAAACATAAATTTTGTTTGAAATCATGTCATACAAATATTACAAAGAATAATAATTACATTTTTTTTAAATATCATGTTACAGGCTGTTGTGGCGCAGTGGCATCAGGGTGTGACTGTATTGCGGTGTTCGTGGGTTCTATCTCTAAAATTTGGCGGTAAGTGAGGCACGGAGTGTCTTAACACTAGGTTTCCTCTATCTACTGGAACCGGCGGGGAATTGAGCGTGAACCTGATTTCATAATTTGTTTTTAATCATTTTACATACGCACATATTTCATTAACTAAAAAAAGACTAAAACTTAGAGCACAAAAACAATTATCATCTAAATCTATATGTATCTGTTGATACAAGCAAGAACCACAAATTACGATACAGTAACAAACACATATAAATAGAAGAGCTAAAAACTATTTTAAAACCATTCATATTCAATTAAACGAAAACAGAAAATATTTAACAAACATAAAAAGAAATAGCTCAGTTAACGTTAACTCGTTTCGACTCTAAAATCCTCACTTCCTTCCACACGCAGCCAGGCGTACATCCAGTCTAATAGGTGGCGCTGGTCTCCATTAATCACGAAGACGGGTTAAGCGAAGGAAATACCCGTAAATAGCTAAATGCAAAACACGGCAGTTGTCCGCGTCATCAATCAATGATGTTCACCGCGCCGCCGTTGGTAGTTCGATGGGAGACGCAGACGAGATCTCCGGTTTTTTTCTATGTTTAATTTGTTGTAATATATAATTTATTTTGTTAGGTTTAACAAAATAAATTATATTGTTGATTAATATGGAATATTATAGTAAATTATTAATTTTAAGGTATTCATTGTTTTGTTTTAATTCTTTTATTTTATTGTAGTTTCTGGACGGGACTAATTAGTGAAATTATTCGAATTTTTATTTAAAATAAAGATTGAATAAATAAAATAATTTACTATTATTAAAAAAATATTCAGAATTTTTCAGAATTTATGCACAGACATTATATGTATTTTTTCTAAATAATAAAAATGGTTTTCACGTTAACTTCTGTATTAATTAGAACCTAGCTATTGTTTTATTATTTATTTAGATTAAGGATACCTTAATACTATATCCTTTCAAATGTTAGTTTTACCTTATGATTATTTAACGTATGCTATTTCGGTAATTTAAAGATTGTAAAGATTTGCAGATCAAATTTTATATAGGTACTGTAACGATCCATACCAGAACTACAATGTGTAGGTAAATAATATAATTAATTGAAAAAAATATAATTTATTAAAAAAATATTTAATATTAAAATTATTTATAATATTATTAAATTTATAGTTTACTATAAATACATTCTTATAAATAATAGTTTAGTTGAATTCATAAATAATGCGTTCCGTTCACAAGTAATATTAAAGTGACGTAATATGCCGTGTATAAAACACGCAGATATCAAATATATTTTGAAAATAATTAATATATAATTGAAAATAATTTAATAATTATAAGTAATCATTGTGTATTATAATTTAATATAAATAATAACATAATTAATATTTTAATGATTGTATAATATAATGTTGGCTGAATAAGCTACTGTCAACGTCAAACTCAAGAAGAAAGGAAAGAAAGAGAAGGAAGATGGCGGACGCGTCTAGTGAAGGATAGTGATTCAAAATGTTTAGAGAATAATTAATATATATTTAGTGACATCTTATATGTAAAAAGCATGTGAGTTAGTACATGTAATAGTGATATAAGTATTTGAGGCTGGTAAGATAAGTTACAAGTGCTTATTACGTATTTACGGTTGTTTGTTTTGGAATACTTCGTCGGTAAGTTTTTAATAGGTTATTATTAAAACAAAGAAGAATAATATTAATGTACGTAATGCCGTCAATATCCAAAGATAAATATTATTTATTTAGTAAATGGAAATAAATACATGGGTATGTTTTAATGAAGTAAAATTTCAATTATATTAATGTACCCAGAATACTTGCCGCCATCTTTGTCAGATGCTTGTGCGTGAATTGTGAAATGAGAGTTAAATAGATTTGGTGAATTATAATTACTTATAAATGTAATGTCTATATATTATATTAGTAAATATTTAATATGTTACTATAAAAGGAAATATAAATATAGTATCATTTATAATAATCATAGCGTTTGGCGCTCCGTTCTCTCTGACTACCCCGTTAGGGATGAAGCGTGAAGTTAGTAGTAGTATCATTTATAATATGATATAAAATTATTAAATCGAAATACGTATTTACAGTTTATAAATATTATATAATAATGAATCTATTTAATGTCCTACAATAAATGTAATCTGGCAATATATTTAATTAATTATCATACAGATATTAGACAGTAACAAAATATTAATTATAAACTATTTGTACGATTGTCGGAGTTCATTGACCCTTTGTTTTACTAATAATTGATATTGGAGTCACAACCGACTCCTGCTTGGCTTCGCTGGTACTAATATGCTTAGCTAGGCAAATTGCTATGGCATTTTATTGTTAAACTGCGATCGACGTTGTCTCGCGGTGCGCTTACGATGCATAAGCGATTAAAACAGTTTCTACAGTTGTTCTATAACTCGTTGTATGATGAGTAGGTGTGTGGTGCTATTTTATGTCCTGGAACTCTGGTGTATGTAGTAGTTTCCGCCTATGAGTTTAACAATTTGTTTTAATGTAGAAAAAAAATGAGACACGACTGTGGAATGTGTGCCGTGCGTTTATTTAACATATCGGCCGCCTAGCGGTAGTGCGTTCGATCCAACGACTTATATAGATCTCACAAATGCAAATTCGCGTCATTTGAGTTTTATTCAATTTCGATGAAATCGGAATCATTCGGAAATGTCACTTTTGTACGAGAAAATAAAAAAATATACAGGGTGGAAGTGTCAGCACTACTTTAAATGAAACCACAATTGTAACTACTCTGTAATAGCCTAATACAATTAAAAAAAATCGCCAAAAATGAAAAAATATATTTTTTCAAACAAAATAATTAATAAAATTATTGTTCTAATATAAAACGCCATTTGTCAAGAACGACGCACGCATAAACCTATCAAAGGGAAACCGCCGCATACTAGGTAGGTATTGGCGGCAAACTTCAAAGTTGATTAACCTTTAGTAGTATTTTTGTAGTAGTATGTTTTTACATTATTGGTATCTATGTGTAACTGCGTCACACGAAATACAGATATGGATAAACTGAAATGAAAAAAAAACCTCACATGAGGTATTTTGATTAATTTCTTGGGTTTAAAATATTTGCCCTATATGTTCCCGCTATCCAGTAAAAGGAGCGCTGACATTTCCACCCTGTATATTTTAAAGTTGGACTCAACTATTGCAAAAGAACTTGACTATTATGATTTTAACATAATGAAACAAACGTAGGCTTAAAAGCCAAATTACGTACGAAATTATATTAGTGTTATTTAAAAAAATATATTTTGGTTAAAATTAATAATATATATTTTAGTTTAAAATTTTACATAATTTATTAAATATATTTAAATATATTCTATGAAATGAAAATTTGAATAAACGCAAGTCTACAGCGCTCGCTATAAACTGCTGAGTGCCAATTGCCTAGTACCTTTCATTGTAGTTTAATTAAATTGACAAGTCTTCTTGAAAATTATGTATTGCTAGTTAAGATAATAATGACGTTGGACCCTTTAATTTATTGCTTTGACTTTACTATTTTTTTTTTATTAGCTTCACGCTGTATTCCGCACACAGCAGGGTAGGCAGAGGGGACCTAGTGTTAAGACACTCCGTTCCCCACTTTCTGTTGAATTCTGGAGGCATTGCGTGTTGAGTGGCAGAACTTAACGCCACGCTTAGTCTCGACACCAGAGAAAATAAACGAGAAGAAATGGAAATATAAATTTAAGTAAATATTTCATCCCCACGAGTGGGGATCGAACCCACAACCAGTCGGTTTTACAGTAACACTTCGTGCTGCTGCGCCACGGCCTGGCCACTATTATTACTATTTATTTCATCAATATAAATTGTGAAACATTTAGCTAATGTAAGTATATTTATAAAATAATAAAACATCATTTCATATTTATATGTAATATAAACTTTAATAATATAACATAATTCAAGCCTCTGTTTATTCTTTGAACAAAGTTCTTAACAAGTTCAAGTATGTTTTTCTTAGTAATGCATAGTAATTGCTCCTGGTGACAGTCGTCGTGCTGCGAAAGTAATAAATCAACATTCTGCTTGAGTTTTTTTAATAAACATCTTTTGGACCACCTAAGCTGTAAATAATTATAGAAAATAGCGAAATTATACATTTCAAATATTGAAAAAATCAGTAAGATAACTTCTAATAACAATATATTTCATAAATAACTAATCTGTATTTGTTTTTTTGAATTTTATTTGATTTGGAAATGTAAGTTATGTATAAATAAATAACGTCACCTACAAGTTATATTTTATAATATTCATGAAGGATAAATAAATTTAAAAAAAAGTTTTACTTCGGGTATATTCAAAAGACGAATATCTCATAATGTAGTTTTAATGGCGCGATCAAAGTGATAATTTTTATTTGAAGGTTGCGGTCTTTTAAATATTCTATAGCTAGTACGTTTTATGGATTTTCTCGAAGATAATAAAAGTTTACCATTGTAACTAAGGTCTACTCTACTATATAGCTTTAGTTATATGAGAGAACTCGGTTTTCGACCAAACTTCAGTAGTTGGATCTATTTGACAGTGCGGTCACGTATCAAGTGGCACATCCTTGTGACTTCTGGTTTCCACTGATTACAGATACTGAATTTATTTCCTTCTATTTCATAGTGTAAATCAGTTGGCCTCTTCGTTTACGAACAGCCGTTGACTTGAATTTATGTTTTTTTAGTATTTGCTCCGTAGAGTTTATGTCCACTAAAAAAATAAAATTAAATCAGCTTCACGCTGCATCCCGCACACTGCAGGGTAGGCAGAGGAAACCTAGTGTTAAGACACTCCATTCCCCACTTTCTACCGATTTCTGGAGGCATTGCGTGTTGAGTGGCAGAACTCAACGCCGCGTTCAACCTCGATACCAGAGCGAAGAAAAGGAAATATAAATTTAAGTAAATATTTCATCTCCTCGAGTGGGGATCGAACCCACAATTAGTCGGTATTACAGTCACACCTCGTGCCACTGCGCCACCACTGGCCTCTACCACTGGCCTATGTCCACTATAATGCCAAAAATACTTTAAAATATTGTTTGTTTGTAATTATTTGTATAAAAATATAACATTGTTGAAAACTCGACGTAGGCAAGTTATTATTCAATCTAAAAAAGTTCTTTCTAGTTTGCATAATTCTTGTCGCCATAAATATTAATCACCATTTTAAGTAATAAACTATTCATATTTACGACGACGCCTTTATTTATAGTGGGCTATATATTTTTTTTATTGGCCAACCATTTTGAACTGTTTAATTAAATCGTATAGGATATTTTTTTTCGTTTACTTTTTTAATATAACATAATTCCTTTATCTTGTACAGTAAGAAGGCTTAAGGAAAGCAGAGAAAGAATAGTTGAAGAAGTAAGTTAACTATTCTTCGATTAATTCAACTGAATTTAAAGATATACGGTGTTAAATGATCAATTTAACACCGTATCGTAAAGGCTCAATTTTTATATAACCAGACATGAAAATAAAAAAAAACAAAAAAGAGATAACTCATGTAGTATCTATTTATTGTTTTATTTTTTTGGACCAATGGTAGAATTTATTAATCTACCAAGTAAATTTTATAGTTAATTACTGTATTTAATAGTTATTTAATGTATTTGTTAAGTACGCTATGATAAACGACGAAAAACAACGCTGCACTTTTTTATTCAAATAAGAAACAGCCTATATAAAGAATATATATATATATATATATATATATATATATATATATATCTCAAT
Source organism: Heliconius erato demophoon (assembly GCA_018249695.1). NCBI lineage: Eukaryota > Metazoa > Arthropoda > Insecta > Lepidoptera > Nymphalidae > Heliconius > Heliconius erato. Next base: position 11,280 of record DWQW01004373.1, on the reverse strand, counting down.
GACATTTTAGCCTGCAATTTATATATATACAGTTAAATAATGGCTACATCCACCTTGATTTTGATTTAGCAATTGATATCGTTTTAATAGTTTAACGAGGCCAGTCGTGGCGCAGGGGCACAATGTGTGACTGTAAAACCGACTGGTTGTGGGTTCCATCCCCATTCGAGGAGATGAAATATTTCCTTAAATTTATATTTCCATTTCTTCGCTCTGGTGTCGAGGCAAAGCGCGGCGTTGAGTTCTGCCACTCAACACGCAATGCCTTCAGAATTCGACAGAAAGTGGGGAACGGAGTGTGTTAATACTAGGTTCCCTCGGCCTACCCTGCAGTGTGCGGGATACAGCGCGAAGCTGATTTTTTTTTATCGTTTAAATCTTAAAATATAAATAGAACTTTTATTGCTGGTGACAGACAAGATAATGTAGATAGGCTGTTCCAATCAAAATAATAATAATAACCATATCTTTGATCCAAACATATTAAATTTGCATATGGATGATGCATAAAAATTTCTAACATCACTTATAATCTTATACAATCTTGATATATGTTTATGGAAGCAGTATAGTAGAATTTAACCGGTACTCTTAATTAAGTTGCTATATAAAAGTAAAGAAACATAAATGTCGATCTTTTTGTGTTAAATATTAATAAGGTTTTGAGGTAATTATTTTATTTTATCTCCTATTTTCCGCTGGGATGTTTTAAAAATGTAAATTAAATGACTCCATGGGACCGGCTACTGTTACTCTTTCCGTACCGTTTGTGCCTGTTCTTGATATAAACACGTTTAAAGCATACATTGGATCGGTTATTCGATTATAATTTAAATAAAAAAATTATATATAAACTGTATGTTTCTTGTTATTTTGAAAATATTAAACTTAACTACAAACATATTATGAAATAGTTATTTAGAAAACGTATAAAAATTTGAACGCAGCGGGACTCGAACCCGCGCCTCCTGAAAAACCGACCTCTGACCACTAAGCCATGCGTTCTCGCCAAGCTACGTCGAAATTTTTATACGCTTGTTACAACTTATTTATGTTGTTAGCATGTAAATAAGTATTTTTCTTTCCTAAGTGTATGTCTAAATAAGTATTTTTTTTTCCTAAGTGTGGAATAACACTTTAAAAATGTTTAAAAATATTATGAAATAGTTTTGTAATACGAATTGGGTATTGTAAAAACGATATATTTAAGCTTTTCAACTTATAAGTGAACCTTACTAACCTACTTAAATCATAAGAAAAATATTATTCAAAGAGATATTTTATTCTTATTTAAAAATTTATAAAAATACACATATAAGGGTATCGCGGTAATGCGTCATTAGCAACGAAGCAAAAACTTATAAACAAGGCTTTGAATTTTACTACCATTAAGGGAATCTTGTTTAACCTTATATAATAAACAATCCGTTTCGTACATTACCATATAAAGAATTACAAAGGAGCAGTCCGGGATACGAGAAACGCTTTAATTTAAGGCGAGCTATTCCTTTTATTTGCCGGAGTTGTTACAGGACTATGTTAATGTATCTTTTAATTTTTTTTTCACGTTTAAGCGTTAGACGGTGGTTTATAGCGCCCTCGAAACAGAATTTATGATTAAAAAGTCCAATAAAAGCTCGAAGGTCTTGTCTATTAGCAGTCAGATGTATGGGTGCCATTGTGCGAACTGTGAATGACCTCTTCAGCATAATAATGGATGAAGGGATGCGCAGGAGCGCGTGCGGCAGAGGGGCGACCGGTTTCAAATTAGAACGTTTTTTATTTGAACGCAACGCCTTTGTCGGCGCCCGCCCGGTGCGCATGCGCTAACTCGACAAATACGTCGAATGAAATAAGCCGTATTTTATTTCGTTTCCTTTCTGAATGTTCTTTTGATTTTTTTTGCTTGTGAATTACTTGGGGTTACACACCAGGTCAATTGATCTTAGAACACTGTGTACGTTGGTAAGATTTGTTGTAAGAAATTGACAAAAGCTATTTATTATACAAGGGAACTTTTATGGCTCACAAAATAAGGCATATCAAGTTAAATTAAAGCGTGAAGAGATCTCGTTACCCTTACAGCTTGCAGTTGTAAAGGTTATGTAGATAATAATTAACATATGATTTTACGTAGGAATGTTCATAGAGAAATCTGCGTAGAGCCAGATGGCAATATGTTTCAATCCAAATTATGATTTAATTTTGTATAGTAAAAATGTAAATTTCTTTGCACTACAAAATAAATGCACTTATATAGTTTTTAAAATAAAATAAAAAATAGGTTATGTAGTTATATATACGTAATATTTAAATATATTATAATACTAAACGATCATAACTGCAAAACAAGTTAATTAAAATATTGAAATCAACAAGAAAACGAATTCATTATATCAAATCAAAAACTCATAAATAAAACACGCTGGTATCAAGCGAGTGATATTGATTTATAGTACCAAAAGCAACAATTAAGAGATCTCTTTAATGTATGGCGTTGCATCATGGGTTCATGGCACCCAAAGTTTATTTACAATGGGTCCAAACAGTTGTGATATCATATTGGATGAACGTACAGACTTGGATTCCCCCCTTTTAATAGAGAGTAAACAGATGAGGGAGGGAGGTAGTACGACACACGCCTCGAAGCCAACCGGTCGCGTCACGGCCGCTTCGCTTAGCTATGCTTGTACGAGCTTAAACGAACTTTTTCCCGCGTTTGTATAGAAAATGAACTTTTTAAGTTGTTATTTTAATATTGTGAATTGAACTTCGTTTTTATTAAGTTTTTATTTAATTTAAATATGTAATACATTTGTGTGGAGTGTCAAACGGTGGCAGTATGGTGGTTGTCGGTGGTTATGAGTGCGATTACACCGTAAATGGGAAGAACCAATTCGTGTTTCTTGTTTTTGTTCATTTGTTGCTTATTGGACTGAATGGGACTAATGGTAATTATAATTAATAATTTTATTTATTATTATTAATTAATTGATTGATATGTATTTTTTATTTTTTAATTAAGAAGTTTTAGATTGAAAATATGAAAATGAATTTGTCATTTATTGACAATTCACTTTAAATTAACATATTATTGATATAAAAAATAAAAAATATGTTATATATTGTTAGATATTTAAGCATATGTTTAAGTAAATCATTTATTAAGTCGATAATATTTGTCTAGATTTTTTAATATTATTTAAAAAAAGTATGTCATGAGAAAATTAAAATTTTAAATAAAAACCAAAATAGTTATCAATATTTTTTTAATAGCTACTTAGCTTTTTTTTAAAAAGGAACAACTATAAAAAATGTGAAATTTTAAGCAAATAGAAAAGCCGCAATGATGACATAAGTACAAACAAATATGTATGTATGTCTTGTTTGTCAAAGCTTGGGCGTGTTATCCAGGAAGCGTTCATTAATTTAAGTCACTGTAAAATTCATACGAATTTTAAATAAATTTAGCTTTCTTTTTCATTTTTGAATTAAATAAAAAAAATCATAAAATAATATTTTATTGTATTAAGACTGTCGTGGCACAGTGCAGTGTCTGACTGTAAATGCGATGGTTGTGGGCTCGATTACCACTTGGGGAAGAGATTATATTTAAGTAGATTTACTTCCTGCTATCTTGTAGACGCCACTTAACACGAAATGTCTCGCACAAGGGACAAAAAGTGGAGATCTGATTAATGACGAATGCTTAAGATATAATAAGCACTGTGTTCTCCCCACCCGGAAAAAACGTGAAGCTGCAATAAAAAAATATATTGGCCTTAAATTTACAATATAGTTTATCTTGTGTCCCGAAATATTAAAACAGTGAAAAAGTAAATTATAGATTACTTTGCTTTACTTTAGTTTCTGTTATTATTTTATTTTGGTTTATTCATTCCGTAAGTCTAATAAGAAAATACACATATTCTAATAAATATATTTAATAAAAAACCAAAACCACACACAAAAAAAAATATTAATAAAAAAATATATACGCACTTTTTATATATATTCTAAAAATTATTTACAAATAGGCAAAAAAGACCCCTTGGCTAAAGTTACTTCCTTAGTCTGGAACGCGTCAATTCTGTCAATCGCTGTCGCCGTTCAGATAACGCTAATGTAACGCACACTTTATAACGTTATCAGAATTTTGGATTGCGTTAGCATTAGTCAAGTATTATAATGTTAATTTTGGTTGTGAAAATTTCAAGTGAAAATATTTTCAATCCATCTTTATAACATATTTAGAGCTTAGGAAATAAATTAACTGTTCTAGAAAAAAAAATATAGCAACTCTACGTTCTAATTTTTATACATTTTCTAAAAAGTAAAAAAAAAATTAAATTAAATTAGCTTCACGCTGTATCCCGCACACAGCAGGGTAGGCAGAGGGAACCTAGTGTTAAGATACTCCGTTCCCCACTTTCTGCCGAATTCTGGAGGCATTGCGTGTTGAGTGGCAGAACTCAACGCCGCGCTTAACCTCGATACCAGAGCGAAGAAATGGAAATATAAATTTAAGTAAATATTTCATCTCCTCGAGTGGGGATCGAATCCACAACCAGTCGGTTTTGCAGTCACACCTCGTGCCGCTGCGCCACGACCGGCCTCAAAAGTATATTAGAATTAATATTCTTTTAACTTCATTATTAATTAGTATTTATTATATGGGAAACGTGGTTAGTTATTAGATTTAACTTCAATAGGGAAATAATAAAGGATAAGTTCAGAAAGCTCTGTTTCTCTGTTAAAATATTTATTTTAAGTTGTATGAATTAAGGATATTAAGAGTTTTGATTGTGTCTTTCAATTTGTTATCTTTATTTGTTATTAGATATAAAAATTGTAAAAGAATATAGTATTGATTCATAGTAGTTTCTTTGTTATTTATATACATACTCGTATGAGACTGTCGTGGCACAGTGGAGCAGCGTTTGGCTCTAAACACGATGCTTTTTTTATTATACCTTCACGCGTTATCCCGCATACTGCGGATGGGCAGTACTAAGACACTCCGTTGCCCACTTTCCGCCGAATTTTCGAGAAATTGCGTGTTAAGTGACAAAACTAAACGCCACAAAAAATTATAGTATTTTAATTATTTCCCTTTTTTCTTTGGTAGAGAAAACCCGGCGTCGAGTTTCGCCTCTTAACATACAATGTCTCGAAAGCTAAGAGATATGTGGGAAATGTAAGGCTCTGGAACTCTCTGGACTTTATACTTTAAATATAAAATGTAATGTAGATTACATTATTATGTAAATTTATTTATCTTTTTATTATTTTACATCTAACTTAATTTTTTTATGACTTTCTATCTAAAAATATTAGACTATTATTATTATATGCGATATTAAGTAGTAATATTAAAATATGATGATATTAAAATAAAAATTCTTAGTCGCACACTCTTGTCGGAGTGATCGTGATCATAAACAACCTCCTAAATATACATACAAGTAAACAAGTTTGTTCGATTTATTTGATAGCAATCTATGCATTCTCATATAAAATGAAACAATTTAATTCTATTAATTTCTAAAATTTTCTGGACATTACATTCCATTTGTTAATCCCTAAAAAGTGTTAAGCTGCTATTTTTATAATAACTTCTAGAAAATTTACATGTATCAAATAATTCCCAAAAACAAAAACAATATATTATTTACTTTACTACAATTATAAAAATATCATCCAGTTATAAAAATATCACGAAAAAAAGACATTACACATAAAATTACAAGTTAAAATTTATTAGCTTTTAATGTAAAATTAAAATTGAATTTTTTGAATTATGCGAACCACTGAACCGTATAATTGTAACTTGAGTAATTAAAACTGGCTCGGAGCCAATTAACAGAATGTAGTTAACATAACAATGAAGCCTTGTTTTTTTTTACATCGGCTTTAATTAGAGTTGTACAGTTGTTTCGAATGCAAAATTTATACGGTGTTCGCGAGAAACTCTTGGCTGAGCGTCTAACGGTATATTTGATAGATTTATTGTATAAATTTATTTATTTAATATTTTCATTTCTTTGTTCTGGTATGGAGGCAAAACGCGGCAAATTTCGCCACACGCAATGTGAACGGTCAAATGCTAAACGAAGTTCTTTAACACTAGGTTCAGTATACTTATTATGTTGTGTGCGGGATACGGGGATTTTATATTAAAATAGTGTTAAATATTCATTGTGCTTGTAAAAATATAACATAAAATATATTTTATTAAAAAAAAAAGATATGAAATATACATAGGAAGGTACTTAATGTATATAATACTTTCCTAAATATACAGTGGAATTGTAAAAGTAAAGTTCTAATTCAACCTTGCCTTTTAAACGCTTTTGTTTGCTTAATAATTAACCTTGAACTACAATAATGATTGAACTTATTTAAAGTTCAACATACTTCGGCAATTATAAAAGCTTGTAAGCTAATTTAGAAAAAAGTTTAAGTATAATCTACACCAAATAAAATCTATTGATCGTCTTATCTAAAAGCAAATATCATTTTATACTTTATACTAAAAATGGTTTTTGTTTGATTGACGAACACACAGCATTTATTTACTGTGTCTATAATCTTGTATAGAATACAGGGGGCCTTGCCGCTTTGCTTTGTCTAGTGTAATGATAAAACAGTTATTTTTAAGAAATTAACTTAATTCGAGTTTTCGTCAGTCAATTGGCGTGAATTTTGATGAAATTTGAATTTTTTACCTAACTTAGAGTATACTTGGTATAAATCATAAAGGCATCATCTCGAAGCAAATTTAACTTCACGAGAAATTTGTGGAAATGTATATAAAAATACATACATATATTCGAACAGCTACAAAACTTAGCACACGTGCTTGGAAGCCTAAGTAGATTGTAACAATTAAATATCCAATCTTTACAATAACATATAATATATAAAGTATATCAAACTAACTGGTTGTTTTTTTAAATCGGTTCAAAAGACTCTTAAGGACAAACTCAACTAACAAACTTACGACAGTGCTTTCAAATAGCGATATAATAAACACCACATTCTCTAAAAAGTCTAAATTATAGCTTGTCTTTTTACAAGTATTGATTGTAAATTGTGAATAATTAGAAACAATTACTGGACTGGGTTAAAACATTTTTATTAAAAATATTATCTTAGCTTTTTCCTATTTGAAAGAATCGTATTACAATGTATAAAGGATAAAAATGTATGAAAATAATATCAATTGAATCTCAAAATCACATAAAGTCAGCATCACGCTGTATTCCGCACACAGCAAGGTAGGCAGAGGGAACCTAATGTTAAGACACTTGGTTCCCCACTTTCTGACGAATTCTAGAGGTACTGCGTGTTGAGTGGCAGAACTCCACGCCGCACTTAGCCTCGACACCAGAGCGAAGAAATAGAAATATAAATTTAAGTAAATATTACATTTCCTCGAGTGGGGATCAAACCCACGACCAGTCGGTTTTACAGTCACACTTCGTGCCTCTGCGCCACGACTGGCCTCTCAATTGAATCTCGGGTTTGATATCTACTAATGTTTATTATAATAAAATTGTGACTTTAATCTAAAAAATCTGGCCATTGACGACACAGGGGCACAAGTGTGCGATTGTAAACGCGTCTGGTTGTGGGTACAATTCCCACTCGAGGAAATTAAATATATATTCAAATTTATATTTTAATTTCTCAACCTGGTTTCTAGTGTAACGATGAGTTCCGCCACTGAACACGCAATTTCTCCAGAATTCGATGGAGAATGAGGAACGAAGTGTCTTAGTTCCCTCTGACTACACTGCTGTGTGCTGTATACATCGTAAAGCTGATAAAAAAATCTAGAAAAGGGCAGTTGAGTTTATCTCCGGCACTTGCACTAAAACTATCACACGAAATAAATATTCACTGTCACGATGACGCAGTTTCCTAAATAAGAAATTACTTAAAACCGTTCCTTATCTGATATCCGAACATCGATCTAAATGCAGTGAACGCAATATGAGACAAAGATCATTGAGACATTAATAGTTTTTTTTTACTTCCAAATCTTAAGTTACATCTTAAAAGCCTACTACATGTATGTATGTATGTGATTTGATATGCTTTAATAAATGACTTTATATTCGATACTCTAATAAAATATGGTAATTTATGTCGAATATTATTAAAAAGGCCGATGGCTGACGTCAAAGTCAAAGGGTGACTGGTTGTAGGTTCGATCCTCACTCGAGGAGATGAAATATTTACTTAAAAATTATATTTCCATTTCTTCGCTCTGGTGTCGAGGCAAAGCGCGGCGTTGAGTTTTGCCACTCAACACGCAATGCCTCCAGAATTCGGCAGAAAGAGGGGAAAGGAGTGTCTTAACACTAGGCTCCCTCTGCCTACCCTGCTGTGTGCGGGATACAGCGTGAAGCTGAATAATAATATTAATTTTATGAAACCAAAAGTTTCATTATCCAGCATAGAATGTTGGAGATATTCCAGGTAAAATGTAGAGAACAGAGTAAAATACCACTAGCGTATATCGGTCTCTCTGTATTTTATTGATAGGCAGCAGAAGAGCTTTTTTTTACATTTTTAAAAATATTCCCTAGCACAAAGTCGAGCGCCGCGAATCAAAGAGCATCCGTCAAACACAGTATCTGGCCGTAGCGAGCCTGCGACATTGAGATGTGTCGTTGAAGGGAGGCCTAAACCATTCGTACAGTGGTACAAAGATGGATCACCACTACCACCGGCGGAAGATGGCCACAGAGTGGTATTGGAAGATGGCTTACTATTTTTAAGGTGTTTACTTAATTTTATTTTATATTTTTTTAGAGACCAGTCGTTGCGCACAAAGTGTGACTGTAAAATCGACTGGTTGAGGGTTCGATCCCCACTCGAGGAAATTAAGTATTTATTTACTTTTCATTTCTTCGCTCTGGTGTCGAGGCAAAGCGCGGCGTTGAGTTCCGCCACTCAACAAGCAATGTCTAAAGAACTCGGCGGAAAGTGTGGAATGGACCTCTGCGTACTCTGCTATATAGCGGGATAGAGCGTGAAGCTGACATATTTTTTTGAGTAAACTATAAAAGTCAAACATTTTGGAAGAGAATTGATATATCTCACTTGACAGAAATCTAAGATAATTAAGATGACTATTAATAACAATATTTCAAAGTGTGACCAGCAATTTCTTTTGAAATCATAGGGTAAATCGGGGGAAGAAAGAAAGCGATGAGGGGATTTATTATTGCGTGGCGCGAAATGGAGTCGGGGAGGCTGTAAGTCGGAACGCTTCATTAAATGTTGCCGGTAAGACCATAACTTCAGTTTTATGATAATGTTACATACAATAAACTTAGCTGTAACTTGTATATATTCTCCGTTTAATAGGTCGTAGTTCTTTTAAATTACCTTAACTTAAATTTTAAAATTATCTCCCTGAAGTTTCTTAGCTAGTAAGCTAAGTTGCTTTTTTTATAGCATATTCTATGTCCAGTGATAAAGGTCTTATGGCTGGAGGCCAAACTTTAGCAATAAATTATAAGCTTTACACTAAATATAAATCACATGTGCATACGTTATGGGCTAAAGTTTTGTTTATTTTTTATCCTTCCCTTTTAGTTTTACGCGACGAGTTTAGGGTTGAACCTCGAGATGTTCAAGTGGCTGCTGGAGAGCCTGCTTTGTTAGAATGTATGCCTCCGCGAGGAGTACCAGATCCATCAGTACATTGGTTAAAAGATGGGAATGTATATGATGTTGAAGTAAATGGAAGGTAATATATACTTATTTTTTTATTTTTCATTTTTTACTATGCAAAAATTTTCATTTTGAAGTATAAATGCCAATGAATTTTTCTAGAGTTACTATAACTGAAACTGGAAGCTTGAAAATTCTCGAAACGTTACCGAATGACAGCGGGCTATTCAGATGTGTCGCTTCGAATATCGCCGGTGAAAGACAGTCGAGAGCCGCGGCCTTAATTGTTTTAAGGAGACCGCATTTTGTAAAAAAACCTAGTAATATAACTGCTTTGATAGGTCAAAACGTTGAGTTTAACTGCCAGGTAATTAAGATATAATAATATACGTACTAAATCTATATTTACATATTTATAAAATAGTAATAATATTATAATAATAGTAGAATAGTAAAAATACATAATTTTACAAAATATTTTTTATAATATTTTTCATTACATAAGTAAGTAGTGAGAATGACAAAAAGTGATAATTTTTTCATTAATCAATTAAAAAAATTTACACATTACTTTTAATAAAAAATAAAATAAACGAGAACACTAAACACATTCGACATTTGTAAGCAGTACAAACATATCGTGAGTTGGTAATTAAATTCAACTAAACTGCCCCATTGTAGAGCTATGATGCGAGCGTAAAAATAACATGGGTGAAGGAAGATGGCGTGTTGCCTTCTCATGCCACAATCATCCGGGGACTATTACGGCTGGAACAGGTGTCCGCGTCCGACGCTGGCGTCTATTCCTGCCGCGCCGACAGCCACGCCGGCACGAGCGTCGCTAGCGCTACTTTAACTGTATACTGTGAGATCCATTTTATTATTTGACTTGATTTTATTGCATGTTTATTTAAGATATCTGTTAGGAACTATTTTAATATGGCCATCTGTTTCAGCTTTACCGCACTTCACGCAGATACCGTCCAATTTGACCGCATGGGAGGGCGACGTTGTGTCCATTCCGTGTGAAGCTAAAGGTCTGCCCACACCAACTACTTTTTGGATCCTGGAAGGCACTGAAGATTCTCTTCTATTTCCCGAATGTACTAAAAGTAATTCGAGCCTACTATACTTGGACGGTGCTAAAGTAGAACACGGTGGACGCGTTATCTGTGTAGCTCTAAACGCAGCGGGAAGTGTTATGCAAGAAGCATATCTAAATGTGTTAAGAAAAAGCAATAACCCATTGAAATTGAAAGAGCATTCCTCGGACGAAAACTTCGACGATAATTACGAACAAGAGGTTCGTATGACAGAGTATGAGTTTGTTCAGGCGAGGAAGTATTTACAGCAAAATGTATTAGTTCTGAGGAGAGTGGAAACTTTGTCATCAACTTCGCTTAAAGTTGTATGGGACGTGAGTATTTCTATTATGGTCTATTATTTATGTATTCAATGTAAGTTTTGAGGCCGGTCGTGGCGCAGCGGCACGAGGTGTGACTGCAAAACCGACCGGTTGTGGGTTCGATCCCCACTCGAGGAGATGAAATATTTACTTAAATTTATATTTCCATTTCTTCGCTCTGGTGT
>DWQW01004372.1:0-19994 GCA_018249695.1 Heliconius erato demophoon | reverse complement strand
GAGGAGATGAAATATTTACTTAAATTTATATTTCCATTTCTTCGCTCTGGTGTCGAGGTTAAGCGCGGCGTTGAGTTCTGCCACTCAACACGCAATGCCTCCAAAAATTCGGCAGAAAGTGGGGAACAGAGTGTCTTAACACTAGGTTCCCTCTGCCTACCCTGCTGTGTGCGGGATACAGCGTGAAGCTAATTTAATTTAATTTTTAAAGTGTTTGCTTGGTTGAACGCGCTAATCTCAGGAACTACATGTTGGAATTAAATTTAATTGTATTAGATTTGTTTCGATAGTCCATTTGTGGAAAACTCTTGAGATTTTTCGTCGGCTCTTGTCATTAGAACTGCCTTCCGAGCTAGCGATAGCTTCCTCCAGAACTGACAATACTGACATGTTCCCTAGTACCTAACAGTTTCAAGACGTTACATTTAAAATATTATTTTTAGTAGAATGAAAGTATTATGTAAATAGTGAAGTATAGAATTGCGGCGTTGGGTCCCGCCACTTAACAAGCAATGTCTAGAAATTGGACGGAAAGTAGATTTTTTCTGAGCAATGTAGATTTTTATGTAGATTTTCTTTATTTTATATCCTTATATTAGGTGCTTATACGGGAAACGTGAATGAAAAAAATTAAAACCAATATAGTTTAACATCGCGTGATAAAATGTATCTACATGTCTAAAAGCGTGTAGTAATGTAGACTGTTAATAAATACCTTAATGATGAATACGCGCCAGTTAAATTATAGTGTACGCGATCAATAGTTCATTGTGTTATATCTTTTATATGAAATCTAAGTATTTGTATTGTATGTTTATGTGTGTGTGCGTGTCTGTGTGTGTTTGTGTTTGCGTGTGTGTGTGTGTGTGTGTGTTTGAATGGGTCATTGATATAAAACCAAGTTTCCTTATTTATTGGCAAATATATATTTACATATATATTTGCAACTTCATGCTTTTCCCAGCATATCAGCTTAGATAGAGAAACCTAGCGTTGACATTCCGTTTCCCATACACCATCATTTTTAAGATTACGTGGTAAGTGGCAGAAGTAAACCTCGCACTTTATCTTGTTACCGAGGCCACAGTAAATAAAACTGTACTTCATTCTCCCATTGGGAATCGATCCTAGATCCGTTGCGTTTACAGTCAGACGCTGTGCCGCTGTGCCATGACACTAAACTATTCTTACTTATGTTACACAAACAGTCTATAAAGTGGGTATCGAACCCATAACCATCAAGTTAAGTCATCTTGCAATTAATCGTGGTATTAAAGGATGAATATAAAAACTTAAAGGTACGCTCTTACAACTCTTTATGCTTATCCCTATATTTATAGTTTAATAACTACAGAAGTCCACTTCAATATTTTATTCTAAGCAAAGAAGATTATCTATCAAGTGGAACTACTAAAGCGGTCGGGAGTTATTAAAAAGCTATTTGAAATAGTCCAATTTTAGTAATTTTGTGACTGGCAGACGATGCACAACCGGAACTAAGAAAGATAGAAAGCAAATTAGTCTAAAAAAAACGTATAAAAATTAAAATCAAAGAAGCGCGGTTCAAGTCCCGCCAAACTCAAACTTTTATACGTTTTCTAAAAAAGAGAAAGAGAAGAAGAGAAATACTAAGAAAAGATTCCCAAAATTTCTCGAGAAACAAGAAGAAGAGGAATTTTACGTTTTACGTTAAATATACGATATAATAAGTTGGCTTTCTAACAATATTAAATCCATAGCAATATTTACATAGATTCGATCAAGGTACTTGGTGTAAGTTTGAGTTGTGAAGGTAGCTTCCAACTTTTTGGAAGGTATATTAAAATAAAATCTAAGACTAGTATATTCATATTAAATAATCAAAGTGCACTAAAAATCCACGAAACTTATTCTACCTGGTCTAATATAACTACCCTATTAGCTCACGCTAATAGATCAGCTTCACGCTGTATCCCGCACACAGCAGGGTAGGCAGAGGGAATCTAGCGTTAACACACTCCGTTCCCCACTTTCTGCCGAATTCTGGAGGCATTGCGTGTTGAGTGGCAGAACTCAACGCCGTGATTTACCTCGACACCAGAGCGAAGAAATGGAAATAAAGTAATATATCACGCTAATAGCTACACAGAAAATTCGAATGTTAAACTTTATATCCTATAATCTTGTATTGCTGTTAATTAAAGTTCTCCTGTAAATTATATGCATAGAAGTGGGTTCAATAAAGTTAACAGTAATGTGATGTATCATGTTATACATTTCTGACTATGCCACGGTTGCGTCAACCTTAATAATACGTTAGTTCTAATAGGAACATTCCAAAGCACAGAGCTTTCAAATTCATTTTGTTTAACTTCACGCTTTATCCCGCATATTAGGCAGAGACAACCAAGTGCCAAGACATTCCATTCTCCGTTTCCGTCCAATCCTCGCTTTATCTTTCTTATAAGAGCGGGGAAAAAAACAATAAAATCGAACTCATAGACACAGCTCACAGTCCGACTCTATATCGCTTTTGATCAATGCAATCTTCGTGAAATAAAAAATAAATAAATCAGCTTCACGCTGTATCTCGCACACAGCAGGGTAGGCAGAGGGAACCTAGTGTTGAGACACTCCGTTCCCCATTTTCTACCGAATTCTGTAGGCATTGCGTGTTGAGTGACAGAACTCAATGCCGCGCTTTGCCTCGACACCAGAGCTAAGAAATGAAAATATAAATTAAAGTAAATATTTCATCTCATCGAGCGGGGATCGAACCCACAACCAGTCGGTTTTACACTTTGTACCGTTGCACAAAGAATGGCCTCTATCTTCGTGAAATGACCATATAAATTTTAATAACTCGCTTCATACACGGCATACCGTTAAAATATTAATAAAAAAACACAAAGGACATCAAAAACATAAAAAAAAACAACAGTTGCGAGGTTGAGGTGCCAGATGTCGAGTATCTTTAACGAGACATGACGCGCGGAAGTTAAATCTTATGACACTATAACTTTGAATTTATCGGGAACTTCTTCATCTTAGTGCTCTTCATTCAATATAAATGTAAAGAAGCGTGAAGCTGCTATGCTTCACGATTTTTCTCGTATAGCGGGAGAGGCAGAGGCATTCTAGTTTTGACATTCCTTTCCCAAGTTTCTGCTGATTTTCCAGACATTGCGTCTCGATCAAACGGTAATGCAACTCTTTGTATTGTTACCAAAGCAAAGAAGGTAAAATAATTCATTCACTAGAGCGGGAATCGAACCGCAATACCGTCGCGTTTACAGTCAGACGCTGTGCCGCTGCGCCACAGCGGCCACATGTATAGGTAGAAAATATTTTTATGTGTATGTTTATAGTAATTTATTTTTAATCCTTACGAATTTAAAACATTAAATGTCTAGTGGTAAAACACAACACCGGGTTTTGCAAACGCTGTTCCATTACTTACTACTAATATGTTACTGTTATATATATACTAATAAGTGAAGGATAGACAGAGAGAGAAATTACATATATGTATGTAAGTTAAGGAAGAAAGGGTAAGGAAGGTTTAGAGTGTAAGAGGGCAATAATAGAAGATTTTCCTAAATTCTAACAGTAATAGAAATAACGGGATTTTCCATTTTACGTATAAAAATTAGCGCAAATAAAGTTGCGGATGACTGACTGACTTATTAAACGTGTATAAAATAGACAAAGATAATTAAAAATTCTAATCAAATAGAACATCAAATGTCAGATATGTCTTGAGACAGAACAAATAGTAATGGGATAGACATTTTAATCAACTACATTACTTATTGTTAGGGTTACTTAGTCGTTTTTAAAAATAATTATTAAGATGATGTTTTATACAAGTGAGCTAAGAAATATTGTTTTCTATTTTCGAACTCAATCAATGAAATTAATTAAAAATCTTTACAACTTTAGGCTACAGTACGATATGAAACCTCGTTTCTGAGATATAAATTAAAATCTAAATTAAATCAGCTTGACGCTGTATCCCACACAAGGCAGGGTAGGCAAAGGGAACCTCGTGTTAAGATATTACTTTGCCCACTTTCCGTCGAATTCTAAAGGCATTACAACCTTAATGACGGAACTCTCTTTGCCTCGACACCAGAGCAAAGAAATGAAAATATATAAAGTGAAATAAATATTTCATTTCGTCGAGTGAGGATCGAACCTACAACCAGTAGTGCTTACACACACTTTGTGCCCCTGCGCCATTTATGTTTTTAATCATAAATAGCAATACAAAATATTGTAAAATCGCAAAAATATCCCTTCATATCTTATCTCTTGCGCTTAGGGGCAGTATATCGATCGTAGATAATCGATGTTATAACCAAGCTTTTTTATGTAGGTATCTACAGAACGTTACCGCTATCATTATATTTTTTTTCTTATTTCATTTAGCATGTCTGATATTTCACGTGTATTAAGAGAAATACCTAAATGAAAAAGAATACCTAAAAGTTTACAGTAATGCGATCTAGTTGGAATTTGTCTCAGAAGCGCATATGATGAAGTACCAAGGTAAATTTGACTTCAGGTAGGTATTGTGGTTACATCGAATCAATTAACTTGACAGATAAAGCGCGGCGTTGAGTTTCGCCACGAATTCGGCGGAAAGTAAATGTCTTAATGGGGCAAGCAGTGTCTTAACACTAGGTTCCCTCTGCTTACCCTGCTATGTGCGCGATACAACATATACGATACGGGAACGAGAAAACAAGGATACGGGAAAAAAATAACGTGATGTAAAATTATAGCCTATAATAGCCTTCTTTAATAAATAAACCATCAACATTAGGTAGTAGTTCCCGAAATTTGCGTTTTTAACTAAATAAACTCTTCAGCTTTTGATATAATAAAATCAGTACATTTAGATATACTATTGATGCCATTCGTGGCACTGAAGCATAAGCGTGTGACTATAACGCGAGAGGTTGTAGGTTCGATACCCATACGAGGAAATCAGGAAACATTTAATATTATCATTTCTTCGCTCTGGTGTCGAGAGGCAAACGCAGCGTTGATTTCTGCCAGTCAATAAACAATGGCTCTAGAATTCGGGAGAAAATGAAAAAAAATAATGTATTAACTGAAACCGTCTTAATGGGAACGGAGTGTCTTAACCCTAGTTTCCCAGGATCCCTCTGCCTACCATCCTAGGTGCGGGATACAGCGTGAAGCCAAAAAAATAAGATAAACACAATATGTCACAACGCAACACCACCACTTGTCGCAATGGCCCGTGAGAACGTAAACGGCCAGCTTTATATAAGTTCAGTTAGAAAAACATTATTGTAACAAACAGATTAACCACTGAGTCACGATAGCAAGTCATTTTCTCATTACTACCTACTGAGTTACATCGATTTCTTTGATTAGTTGCTGAGATCTTAATTTGTACCGAATTTAATTATTATCCGCAAATAATCAACGTCACAAAAACTAATGTTATATGGGAAAATCGATTAAATTATTTATATTTTGGGACCTAAGAAATAATACAATATTATGAAAATATGCTCATTTAAAAAAAAGTCACCAAAGAACTTTAGGTATTGAAGAAACAAAGAAACACAATTACTAATCTTAATAAAAAAGACATGAAATTTAATAACTAAAATGAAGTAGAAAGTATGGAAGATCGATATCATGTAATCCAATAACACCGTAAGAGAAATTCTATTGTAAATTTTGTCCGTTGACCGCGACGAGCGTTCACTTGTTGCAACACCGGCGTGCTATAAAATGTGCAATTCTGCACACGTTTTTTTTTAATTGACAAATTGACGAAAGTAGAACATAATTTTAACTGTTTCTTATAACCAGTCATAATTATTAACACGCTTTTTTACTACTATTTTTCAGCTTCACGTTGTATCACGCACATAGTAGGGTAGGCAGAAAGAATTTGAGAACCTTTGTTAATACCCTCCGGTCCCTTAAAGACATTTCCGTTTCTCACTTTCCAACGAATTTTGGAAGCATTGTATGCTGAGTAGCGGAGCTCAGCGCTTTGCCGTGTTACAAGAGCGAGGAAATATAAATATTATACATTTCACTTCCTCGGGTGGGAATCGAAGCCACAACTGGCCTCAATTTACTTCGGTTTATAATTATGTAATAAAACCTAAAAAACTGAAAATAAAAACCACTTGTAATAATTGTATAATGGAGAAAGCTAGGTGAGTTTAGGTAATAATGGTATCATCAAGCTGGACTAATGATGAAGCCACGACCGGAATATCGAAACTCTACAGAGGTTACTAAGGTTTGAGTTTCATACACTAAGTTTCCAGGTTCCCTCTGCCTAGTGCCTACTCCATATGCCAACCCCTACAGTCCTATCGTCAATAGCTATAATATTTAAGTTTAATTTAACTTACTTATTTTTACAAAGTATATAATATTTATTATAAAATTAAGTAAGTGATAAATCGGAAATTAATTTAAAAATCCAAAAAACAAATTAAATCTCAGATTGATCAAAAATCTCGCAAATATAACTAAAATATCTAAGCACCAAGGAACCTTCTATTAAACATAACAACTTGCTTCCACTCGACTGACTATAGAGTACCGTGAACTAGATTATGTCTGTACATTGAAAATAGCTAGCATTTCCTATTACGTACAAATCGTACGATGTAATTGGACTGTGACCTGAGTCTAGACGGCGAGGCTCGAGTATCGAAGAATCGGTAGCTACAAAAAATATCTATATGATAAATTATATGTATATACAGGCCAGTCGTGGCGCAGCGGCACGAAATGTGACTGTAAAATCGACTGGTTGTGGGTTCGATCCCCTCTCGAGGAGATGAAATGTTTACATTAAATTTATATTTCCATTTCTTCGCTCTGGTGTCGAGGCTAAGCGCGGCTTTGAGTTCTGCCACTCAACATTGCAATGCCTCCAGAATACGGCAGAAAGTGGGGAACAGAGTGTCTTAACACTAGGTTTCCTCTACCTACCCTGCGGAGTGCGAGATGCAGAGTGAAGCTGATTTATTTATTTACTCACTAGAAAGTGGTGAATAACAACGCCACATATCGACTATCCAGACTGATATATTTAAAAGAATAAATGTTTTATACTAATTGTGACATTCAAAGACCAAATGTCGTGGTGAATATGGATGAAAAGTATAGTTATCGTCACTTTGAAATATACAAAAAAATTCGAAAAACAGTAACTATGAAAACACGAAATAATACAACTTTGTTTAGGTACCAGAACGATGAAATAAAAATAATTCACTTCCCAGAGTGAAAATCGAGCCCACAACCATCGCTATTACCGACTGTGTGCCGCTGCGCCACGATGGCCTCCATCTATCACAAATATATCAAATCTACCCACATCACATTAGCCACGTTTAATATCTATTGGTTTATCAAACGAAGCGGAAACTTCTTATATGGATGCTGAATAACAGAGAGAATCACAAGATAGGTGATCTTTATTCAACAAGGTCGATCACGCCGTATATATACACCGAGATTGCAATTAATTACATAGAAATCCCTTCGCTTTGATGTCGAGCCCGAAGAGAAAGATAAATCGAGTGTTTTATACTCCATACACCGTTTACAAGGCTTGCAAGTGCTTTAATGGTGAAATAAGAAACGAACGAGGCAGTCGTGGCGTATTGGGATTGGGTTTGACTGGAAAAGCGATCCTAATGAGTCTGGTTCCCGCTTGGGGAATTATTATATTTCTATTATTTTCATTTTACTGTTCTGGCAGATAAAGCACGGCGTTAAATCCCGCCACGTTACAAGCAATGTCTCTAAAATTAGGTTAAAAGTGTGGTATGAAATGTTTAGATTAATTTTCCGTTGCCTACCCAGGATAAAGTGTGTAGTTGTAGATTGACAACACGAATATTTCTCTAGTAGAGAGTTAAGTGAAACATCAGTTAAGTCATCACTTTATATTATGAAGAAAATTCTCAAAATAAAAAGAAACTATATTTTAAAGAATCGATTATGATAAAATGCGGACTGTTCCCTCAATTTTAATAGATGTGCGTGCCTGATTTATGTCAACTCAAGAATCATCTCGATTCATTTTAGGTTCCGAGTATTTTGTGGACAAACATACATACACTTACGAAATCTAAATTGATCATCATTTGCCACATATGTAAGTGCAGATCAAACTGACAACATCAGCTTCACGCTGTATTACGCACACAGCAGGGTAGGCAGAGGGAACCTAGTGTTAAGACACTTCGTTCCTCAGTTTCTGCCTATTTCTGGAGGCATTGCATGTCGAGTGGCAGAAATCAACTCCGCACTTTGCCTCTATGAGTAAATATTTCATCTCCTCGAGTGGGGACACATCGAACCCACAACCAGTCGGTTTTACAGCCACATTCTGTGCCCCTGCGCTACGACTGGCCTCAACATCGACATGAATGACAACATCGTTTTTTTCAAAATCGGTTAAAAGCAGCATAGCGCGATATTTCTACATAATTATGTAGAGAAGAGACCTTATAGTAATACTATCTGAAGTGAGTCATCTAAGTAGCGTCGTTAGGAATCAACAGCCACTATAAATATATTACAAAACCGGTATTATACGTATTCGCGTCTATATGAAGGAATTTTGTATAATTTGTACTACGCTGTTTTGTTTGTAATTAACTTTACTGTGAATAGTTATTTGCATTTATATATCTTATTAAAGTAGCTTGGTTACATGTTTAAAGCATGTATTTATACACCGCTCACAATTCTGAGATCGATCTTGAGATGCCGTTTATTATTAAAACAGCATCTCAGGATCGCTCAAAGAATATATATTTTTAATTTCTTAAGTATAGAATATATATATTTTTGTAGGATAGGCAGAGTAAGCGCAGTATTTATTTATTTAAAGTTTGCTAGTGGCTTTTATTTTGTAAGAGTTTTTCATATTACGCGAAATTCTTACAAGATGCATTTTCTCTGTTCGGCTTCACAACAATTATAATGAAACATTAACTTGAATATTTACATAAAAAAATAATAAAACAAAAACAATTTAAAAAAACGAACAAAACAGATAATCAATAATACTTTTTTATTGATTAAAAGGAATGGATGTTAAGAAATACTATGTAATTAATCTATGAAGGAGAGGTTGATTAAAATAGCAATTAAAAATACATTGAATTCTAATAAAAAATTGCTTTAAGTGACTAGATCGTTTTTGAAGATTTTTTAAAATTTAACTTAACTGAAGTGGAAATATTTTTATCTATTTGTAATATTTATAAATATGAAACTCTTCCGTGTCTGTGTGACTGATAAAGAATGCACACACGAAACTACGTCCAGAAAATCGTAAGACCAAAAAATTCAAATTTGATATGAAGGTTAGGATATGTAGAAGAGCACTAAGAAGAGTATTTTTTAAAGTATATACAGGCACAGGAAAAACAGGATTTTCTTATCTTATGAATTTTAAAAGTAACAGGCGACAACTGGTAAAGTTAAATAATTATTTTTAAAAAAGTATGACCCATTGCAGACTCAATTGAAAAAAAAAAAGTAAAATAACTTAAGTATATGGCAACAATTTACAAATTATGAATCGTGTATTATGGCAACAATAAATTCATTGTTTTTACATTACAAATGAAAGAAAGTCATAATATTCTTAATGACTCAACGGAAATCCTGTGAGTCAAGATATTTGCGATCTCTCTAGTCACGTTTAATACTTATTATGGCTCATGTAATGTAATTTTTATGTATAAGACGCTTTAGTGGCGCAAATTGAGGTCATTGCGGCGTAGTGTCTAACTGTAAACGAGACGGTTGTGGGTTCGATTTCCACTCGCGGGAATTGAATTAAATTATTCAAATGAATTATTATTAACTTTCTCCTACTAGTAACAAGACTAACGAAGTTGTGTTCCACCATTCAACGAGCAATTTCTCGAAAATTAGACGGAAAGTGGTGAACGGGAGTGTTTTACCTGTCCTCACGGGTGTCACGTAGGCCTTACACCACTACCGACAATACAATTAATAATTCGATACACTGGTATTGTCATTATGACTTTTCTAATATAAAGGCCAAGACGTGTTCTAAGACGGCATTAGTCAGTTAAAAAGTTAATTATAACGAAAACAAAATACCCGACTGCATTCACTAAATTAATATATTCAGTAACATAAGAACCATCAAGACAAATCCAACGACGTATCATTTATCTAAATCTGTTCACAGGATCACTGGTTTAACAGTTTCAAGGCAACAAAGAAACGAGCATACATACATACACGCTAAAACACTAACTCAAACTCCTTTTATGTTTCTCCACAGTCAGGTAATTGGGCTATCAAACACGGATATCTGGAGTTCAGCAAAAAGTGATAAGAAACCTCTTTGCACAGGAAATATTATCAATAATATATTTTTATTTCATTTTGGAGCAGTTTTAAATCGACACCTTACATCAAAACGTCAGTAATGTCAGTCCCGACTTTAAATTACTTACGGACGAATAAATTTACAAATACTAATACCTTTTATAAGGCTTTATTTGGCAACTGTAAACAGATACGTATAAGCATAACATAAAGTTTACGCACTGAGCTATATCGTGTTACAACCGCGATGAGGAAATGAAGGGTTCTGCTAATATGGTGCAACAAGGGTATGTTATATACGATAGCCATTTGTGTTACTTTTATAGTTTCTTTCGGAAAAGGGGAAGTAATGATCGAAGAGGGAAGTAAATAAACATAGCGTCGATATGAATACCTTTAGATAAATTTAAATTACCAATTAGAAGCCTATCGAGGCACAGGGGCACAAGTGTGTGACTGTAAACGTGGCATATTGGGGGTTC
This sequence comes from Heliconius erato demophoon, assembly GCA_018249695.1. Classification (NCBI taxonomy): domain Eukaryota; kingdom Metazoa; phylum Arthropoda; class Insecta; order Lepidoptera; family Nymphalidae; genus Heliconius; species Heliconius erato. Next base: position 9,135 of record DWQW01004372.1, on the reverse strand, counting down.
GATTCCCAATCGAGAAAATCAAAGAAAAGAAAAAGAAAATATGCCTATAATATTTACATTTTCTCAGTCTGGAAACGAGGCCAATTGTATTGTTACTTATTACTAGAATAACTGAATTATTTTTGTATAACAAAAATTGCAACAACAGGATATGACAACTGTGAAAACAAATTCAACTGGAAAAAGACCAATTTTCAAAATATCATTATTTTCATTATATGGTTCTATTAAGATAACAAAATAAATACAGTCAAATTGAATACCTTCTTCTCATATAGAAGTTGCTTTAAAGGAGTGAACTCCTATTATGTACTATAATCTATAGCATTAGATGATTTAAAAAATATATATCAAGCATTACATATTAATAAAATTATAATTTCTTTGTATGACTTTCATTACTCTGACAAATATTTCATATTTATTTAGGCCATTGAGTCTATAGACACTGCTATCCTTAAAGCCCTTTTATGACCAGCCTTGACCTTATTTTATTATCTCTGGAACTATATATAGCTTTTACATTCTTGGTAACGATTAATCTACATACGTAATTACTGAGCCAATAAGAAATATAAATCAATAGTAAATAAAGCACAAAATGTATCCTTTTAGGGATGTTTGTGCAGGGGCATGACTTTAAATGTGACAGTTTTGGGTTCAGTTCCCAATTAAGTGATTGAAGGAAATTAAAATATAATTTCCTTGATAAGCTGAAACAAGAATAAGATAAAGTATGACATTGACCTCGCCACCCAACTGGCAATGTAAAAATCGAATATTATCTTGTTGTAACCAAATTTTTATAATAATTAGAAATATATATAAATATAATTAATAATTTAAGAAATGATGATTATTATTTTCTAAAATATACTGTTTTAGTAACTTGTTGTAGCTTATTATTATTATTTAAGGCTTATTACTTATCTGAATTAGCACTTTCGTGTTAAAAAAGTACAAAGGACCTAAATATTTTGTTAAGTATTTATGCTGTGTCAATATATTAAGCATATAATAAATATGAACTCTGATCGCTTCTTTTGTTTCACATTTAAACTTGGATATAAGGGGGTAAGCAGAGTAAACCTTATGGTATTTTTTATTTTTTTTTGACAAATATGGTAAAATAGAAAATAAATACATTCCCCACAGTGGGGATTGAATTCACAACCATCACATTCCAATCAGACACCATTTCACTGTGTTCTTTTATTTTAATAGGTCAATGTTATACAAAATAAAATCAAAATCAGCTTCACACTGTATCCTGTACACAGCAGGGTAGGCAAAGGGAACCTACTGTTAAGACACTCTGTTCCCTGGAGGCATTGCATTCTGAAGGCATTGAGTGGCGGAACTTGACACCATGCTTTGCCTGGACACAAGAGCGAAGAAATGAAAATATAAATTTAAATAAAAAAATAATTTCTTCGAGTGGGGATTGAAAGAAACCAAAAATATGGTTTAATTATAATGAATCCAAAAATATGGTTTAATAATATTTTATGTAAACACTTTCCATGATAAACATTTGTGTTTATAGGGTAGAGCTGATTGACAAAAGATAAGATATGAGTTTGACATGAATTTCCTTTTAATTGTCAATTATAGATAAACTGTTATCAAAATTCGGATATATTTAACTTTCCTATATATAATAAAAAAAATGTTTGCATTGAACAATTTAAATTAAAAATCTAAGGACAAAAGATTGAGCATAAATACATTTATCATTGATATTGCTTACGTATAATAATAAATTATAGTTCATAAAAATAGTAAATAAACAAGGATGAAAAAATGTTACTCAGAAAAAGTATGGATAGGTATATACAATAATTATAAAATTGTTCTTTTAACGTCGGACAACGATCAAATCAGTGACAGACAGCGTATCTAACGGATTTTCTAATGGAATGCCGAGGAAATCCGCAATTTTGCGGTTTATGCGCAAATATGTAAAATCCGCCCATACCAACGCTCTATAACTAAGCACATTGACCTCACAATCTTGAAAAATAACGGCTCGCTCGACTACACCCGGTCGGCGAATTCACTGAGATTATCTTAGCAAGACGAACTATTTGTTATAAAAACATAAAAAATATGTACTATATATTTAATAGAATTATTAACATCAGTGCTGAAGTATTTTTTTTGTATATAAGTTAATAATAAAATAAGATTACTCACCTCCAATCGGTTTCCTTCTTTTTGATAGAATGAAGTTGAATGAATGCGGAAAAGAGACGATAACATATTTGACATTTCGAGTGTTGCCAGAATGTTTTCGTGTTTATTTCTAACGAATAACATTTTATTTGCGTTCTCAATTCAACGTGATATTATCGAAGTGAAAAGTGCTGAACAAGCACGCTGGAAACGCCATAAATAAAGAACAACAACGACCACATTTTATTTAACAATAAATATATTGCATGATTATTTTTTTGTCGCAACATATTACTTTAAAAGGAAGTGGAAGTATAGTTACGTGATTTAGTCGATTAAAGTATATTTAACATTACATTACCATAGTAATAAGATTATTTATAAAATTTTAACGTTATATAAATAATTCACGAAGCTACGATTTGGTAAAGAAGTTTTACTTGGCAACACTTAGTTTTAAATTTGCATAAATCTAGTTCAGAGCTGTTTTAAAAGTAAAAAAATCTACTAACTTTCAAATTTATAAGTTGATATAATAATTTAAAATTTTCACAGTTTTAAATTATTTTTATTAAAAGTATACAGAATGTCAAAATTTATTTTCAATTTGTTTTCTATTAGAACCATTAATCATTACTATTACTATTTTGGAACGAAACATTTCTTAGTGATGTGAAAATATTAATATTAACGAATTTGTCGATTATAGAAATGTAGGTCAATGAATTTATTACTTGTCGTCTCATTTGCTAAATATAATTTAAATAGAATATATAAATTTATAATACAGGTTCATAAATATTATTTTAGCAACTCTAACAAAATGTGCTACACACAGCTATAAGCTATAAGTCGATGATTCTGACAGCACTATTTATAGACATTTCTTAACCGTTGAAGACAGTACCTCACTAGTGTTACTATTATTGGTAACTATCTATTTCAGTTTTGTTTAGCTAGTTAAATTCAAGAGCCATTTAATTATTAAAATGGAAGTTACTACGGAACAAATTCCAAAAGAAAACTCAGATAACCCCCCACCGGCAAATAATATTGGTGTGAGTTCAAATATATAATTTACCTTGTTTTATAAATAGAAGTAAAACAATATCAAATGACTATGGTTTCCAAATTTCTTATTGCATATCTTACATTTTCATTACTTAAAAAGGATTTATTTTTATTAATATGTTAATAATAGTTTTGCATGAACATAAATAAGTATATGTATTACTTTCTAATTCCCTAATATGTAAGTTAACCTGCTAAATGTTGGCTTTATGCCAAATTGGAAATGTTTACGATATTTTTGTTCCATAGCACGTTTTATTCTTTTATGGTTAACATAATATGAAGCCGTTATCGATTTTATGTAATGTTTAATATTGCAATTTTATTCTGTCGCTATGGTTGTATATATATCACATACATAATGAGACATATTTACAAATAAGTAGCTGTATGAATCTTATATGATTATTTATAAATTTTAATTTAATTCACATAGCTTAATAGCAAAATGCAAACTGAGTAGGTTTCCTTATGAAAAAAAAAAACACAGAGCTAGATAGGTAGAAAGAATGTAGGGTAAAGACATTCCTATTAATCAAGACTGAACCCACTTCCATCATGCTTTTGTTAAATACTGCACTTTCTTTTGAGATACTTTATATTTGGCACAGAAAATTAAAAACTGTTATCTGTGATTTTGTCTATTGTTGCACATTAACTTGTACATTAAATTAATTTATTTGTTATAATTAAATTTTAGGAGAAAGCACCCACACCTCAACCACAAGAACAGCCAAAGAAATCAAAGAAGGATGATAGATCTAAAAAGGATGACAAAAATGTTGAACAATTCATGAAATCTTTGAACTCCGTACCAACACTTGATGAAAAACTGTCTTTAGTATGTAAAAAATATGTACAAACAGCTGATGATAATAAAAAAATGCAGTTTTATATAAAACAATCTGATAAGAGGTATGCTTTACTAGTGAAGGAAAAGGAACAGCTCCAACATGAATTTAATAAGACAGTATTAGTTAAGTCTAAACTAGAGAATCTGTGTAGGGAATTACAGAAACAAAATAAGGCTATTAAGGTATGATTTTTTTAATATATATTTTATAAATATATTTGTTAATATAGTAATACATATTTTTTTATGTAGTAGCAAACTCTGATTACTTAGAAGTTGTTTGAGTATTTTGTTATATTTCAAGCCTTATGTTTTTATCAAGCTATATCAAGATTCTAATATGTGTACAGTCAACCCTCCTATAACGCAGTGAATGCGTACCGCGTTATATGGAAACCGCGCTATAAGAAACTCGGATTTAATTGTACAAACCAGGTTCAGCGCATTCTATGGAAACCGTCTGCCACATTGTATGGAAACCACGCTACAAAAAACTCATAATTAGTACAAATCACATCATTCATACCGTACTATATGGAGACCAATAATTCCAAAAACAAGATAGATTATAAATTATTTTAATTGAATTGAGATGTTTTATAAGGAAATAATACAAAAAACGAAACAAAAAATAAACTAAAAAACTGTTTTCTAAGTAAAACAAGAAAGGCTTTTGTAAAATTATGTAATCTTTTAACATATTCAGATATGAGTCGCCAAGCTCATCTTCTTTTAATGGGCAAAATGTCTTCTTCACTTAATTAATCTTCACATCTTCTCCTGAATTTTGCCCTTTTTTAACATCTTGTAAATCGAGATTTGGCACCCATTCGTTTTCCTTAGTTTTATTGCCTTATTACCAATACATTTGAGTGCATCAATCAACATCATTGTAGATGGCTATGAGATAAGCCAGCATGTTTATATAAACATATCTAGTTACTAGAGTTATTCAAAGGCTGAAAAAAACTTATGGGATGCTGTTGAACGGAAACTGCGTTGTAAGAGCCTGACGCAATTTCAGCTCCCCGTTATATGGAAACCGCGCTCTGAGAGTTCCATGTTATAGGGGAGTTGACTGTATATACAATTTATGTTTTGTTAGCATTTCTTTGGGATCATATTTTCATTACACAAAGATTTTTGTTAAAAAATATCATTTGGCAAAAGAAAATGTTTTTTTTTTGTTAGATTGTTTATCACACACTAATTGACAAAATATTAGGAAACTGGAAAAAAATATATTTTTGCAGGAAGAATCTCTACTCAAAATACGTGAAGAGGAGGAAAGGCGTAAGGAAACACAAGCTAAGTTCCAAAACACATTGACAGAAATAACTTCTTTATTGCAACAGAATAATGAGAAGAATGCTAAATTAAGAGATGACAATATTAGTATGACAGAAAAGTTTAAAAGTGTAGTTCAACAATATCAACTGAGGGAGCAACAGGTAAGAATAAAATATATCTATAATAGGTCAAGATCCCATTGCATAAATCTGCAGGTATCCATTTTTTAGTGAAACTTATTTTTAAGAATGATATATGATAGTAGAATACCAGGGTTTTATGTCAATCCTACCTCATTTGAAACAAAATAGCATAAGGAATTGTAAAAATAATGGTTGCCACCTCTTAGTCTGAGGTAACCCCAGGGTTGCCAGGGTTAAATAGGTCACTTTAAGATGATAACTTGCACTTACATGCTTTTAAGTGAATGATATAAAAGCTTTTCTTTTCTCAACACTGTAACACATTGTTGCGTGTAAAATAATTGCCACAAGCAGAGGTTGTCATCATTTGAATTAATTAATTCTGGTTCTGGTTGACTATGAGCTTGCATTATGTTTTAAAAAAAATCGTGTAATAAAAAGTCAATCTTTATTCTAATTATTTATTTCTGGAATTATGATTTACAGTATATTAAGTACCTATACATACAGAAAACTATATAAAGATGAAATCATCCTTGTTTTTCAAGTGAAATAATGAAGTCATGACTCAATACCATGCTGTGCACTCAATATCTTTGCTGAATCTGTTTTCTCAATACTATTACTCATTTAAATTCATTGTGCCCCTGTTGTCACAAGTGGCTTCACATATTGTATGCAATGATTTCATCTTATAATATTTTCATTTATGTAAAACTAGCGGCCCATTCGCGGCTTCGCCTGCATACTACCTATAAGTAATTTATTATGCTGCATTTGCCATAAAATTGATTATATAATTTATACATTTAATCATTTTTCATAATTTTGAAAAAGTGCAAGCACTACGTCGCTACTTGCTAGGACGAAATGGACGGTAAGGCCGCCCCTCGTGGGACTCGAGCCTAGGCTTGTGGCCATAAACAGAGCGTTGAATTATTTTAATTTTACATTTTCTCAAAATGTTCACGTCCAAATTACATGCTATAAAAACCGAAGATTATCTTCATAAAACTTTCTTGATGATGAAATGAAAACTGTGTACGTTTTTAATATAGATGTGAAATAATAATCCCTTTACGATTTTCAATTATTTTTTGTCATAAAATGCCTTATTGTCACTTATTTATAAGAAATAGATATATGGTGTCGCCGACTTTTTTTTAGATCTAATAGAATATATATTATTTTTGTCTAACAATGTAGTGACGTATAATTAACTATCTGTGTAGCGCACGCGCTTAAAGCGATATTAAAGCAATTTAATGGCGTTCCTTACCATTGTTATTTCGTTATTTGAGGCTAACTACGACTTACACCGTAATAGCCTATAGCACTTCTGAAGAATGCAACTTTCATACAAAATAAAAAGAATGTAAATCGGATCAGTAGATCCGGATCAGATCAGATCTTAGCGTTTAAACAAACAAACAAACAAACTCTTCATGGTACAAATTTGTTTCTAACATCCATTTTATTAAAAATTATATATAATTGGATAAATATTAACATAAACGATTTATAACATTTCAGGTAGACAAAATGGCGAAACAAATGGCCTTAGAGTCACAACTATCCGATGCTAAGCTCCAAAAAGCGTCACTCGAACATCAAGCAGAGAAAGAAAAGATTTTAGCTGAAATGGAACAGTTAAAAGTAACTCTAGCCCAATATAGGGCTAAAATAATGGAACTTCAAGGAACAGAAACTGCTCTTAAGGGGCAATTAGCAGTATACACAGACAAATATGATGAATTCCAAAATGCCTTAGTGAAAAGTAGCCAAGTGTTTGGTGGTTTTAAAGAGCAGATGGAGAAGGTGAGGATTTTTATCTATATATCTAATATAGGCATAATGTAATGTGTTGTTTAGTGATGTATTCTTTCATAGATGTGATCATATCAATCTCATCTCTCATATGATCTCACATCCACACGTGATCTCATGTCGACACATTGACAAAGCCAATATGTTCTTGAATGGTGAACCCTTGGATGCTGTCCATTTTTCGGTATTTTTTGGTGTCACCATTGACTCCAAGTTACAGTAAAGACGTCAAAGTCAAAGCCAAAGTGAAATAATTGACTTTTTCAGAAAACATATAAGAAATTGAACAAGCAGGATTTGAACCTGTGCCACTTGGAAACCGTCCAAGCGTTCTGACCGCTAAGCCATACGTTCTCATCAAGCTGCGTCAAAAGTCTTATACGCTTGTTACAACTTATTTATGTTGTTAGCAACTCTGTAGGGAGATTTTTACAAATGTCCACTACCCAAAGATAATTACAAAGAATTATCATTTCTCTTGCCTAATGAGTGCCGAGAGAATGCCTAAGTGTTGAATAACATTTTATATTTGTTAAAAATATTTAATAAATAACATTCTCTTGCCAAATGATAATGTTTTAAAATAGTTGTGAAGTTAAAGGTTATTCCCAAATTACTGATTTTATAAATCAAAAAAAATCAGCTTCACGCTGTATCCCGCACACAGCAGGGTAGGCAGAGGGAACCTAGTGTTAAGACACTCCGTTCCCCACTTTCTGCCGAATTCTGAAGGCATTGCGTGTTGAGTGGCAGAACTCAACGCCGCGCTTAGCCTCAACACCAGAGCGAAGAAATGAAAATATAAATTTTAAGTAAATATTTCATCTCCTCGAGTGGGGATCGAACCAGTCGATTTTACAGTCACACTTCGTGCCGCTGCGCCACGACTGGCCTCTGATTTTATAAATGCCTTGGGAATTAAATGTTTGCAGTCTGCTTCAAAAGTTTCATTGTCACAAAAAATTAGATATTTGTATAAAATTGATTTAGAAAAAGTCACGCTGAGTTTCTTGAGCTGGTTCTTCTTAGGTCTGAGGTATTAACTTTAGTAAATTGGTGGTAAATTGTTTGACGTTCAAAAATGAAGCATGTAGCTTTTTATTTTTAATAAAAAGCTTAATTATCTTTGACAACATATGCAATCTAACATCTATACATGTGATGACACATGTGATCTTAAGTACACACATGTGACTCACCTTCACATATGTTATATCACATCCACACATGTAATTTCACATCATATGTGGGTAAAGTATACTATTTGACGCTGCTGTCGGTACAAGTGGTGTATTGGCGATTGACGGCCGACGTCACACCCACACTACACACTGACACAAATACAGAGCTCAGCCTCGCTCAGCTAGTCTTGCTCACTGTATACGTTTCCCTCAAAACACTCTGTATTCCCATATGAGGATATTTAATAATAAACGCATTAATTATTATTCTCTTGTATTAATAATATACATTTCCTTTTTTTCTCTCCAGATGTCAAAAAAAATTCAAAAACTTGAAAAGGAATCATTAACGTGGAAGAAGAAATGGGAGACCTCTCAGAGCGCGCTACTGGAGATGTGCGGCGAGCGGCAAGCGGGTGAAGAGCGCGCCGCCCTCGCCGCGCGGCACCTCGCGCACATGCAGGGACTGTGCCGCACGCTGCAGGTACGGGGAGGGGAGAGGAGGGAGTGAGGGGGAGGGGAGGGGAGGAGCACACTAGAGATGTGCGGCGAGCGGGTGAAGAGCGCGCCGCCCTCGCCGCGCGGCACCTCGCGC
>DWQW01004371.1:0-19995 GCA_018249695.1 Heliconius erato demophoon | reverse complement strand
ATTTTGACCAAATATTACAATGACAAATGTTACAAAATTTAAATAAAATAAACATTTAATATTGACCTCTTGAGCAAATTATTAAAATCATATAAAGATATATTTTTCTTGATAATACAAAATTATACTATTTATATAAGCAAGCTTACACAGACTTTTGTAATTCCATACAAACTCTATCCCATTTTATTTTCCAATTTGCAAAATCATTATAATTTCCATGCATTTATAATAACTGCACATCTACTATTATAAATGGTTTGTAAAAAACTGACGTTTTCAAAAAAAATGTGACATTTAAAAGAGAAATATTTGCTTTTGATATCATTTCTGAAGAATGATAATATTATTGTAAGGAATTCATTACCTCATGTCTTGAATGTACACAAAGATATTGGAATTTTATTGTTAGTAATAGTTTGTTTTATATTGTGACATGACTTTTGATAGAATAATGTCAATTATTAGTATAATTTTTATTTTTATTACTGACCAGTTTGATTAAAAATATAATTTTATTTTTTTATGAAAGAAAAGTAAATAGAAGATATTCTGTTTATTTTTGTTACTTATTGTTAAGTTAAAAAATATTTATATATAGCTATATATATATAGCTATTCAAAAGCATAGAATCTACAAATTAGTGTTGTTTTGATTAGCTATATACATAATCATACTTAAAATAATATACCTTCGAAGCATTCTCCTAGCTTCTGGATGAGCTTGTTCTGTAGCACAAATAAGCCATTCCAATGCTTGTTTGAAATTTGATATTTTATCTGCTTCCAGTTCTAGAAAAAATACACAGACAATATTAATCACATAAATAATAATCTAAGTAATACATAGGTAAAACTAAATGGAATAGATTTCTCTTCCATTGTTATAGATATATATTTAATAAAAAAAATATAAATATAATGTAAATAAATATTAGTAATTTGATATGAATAATTTTTATCCCACTTTTTTTTTACATCACACTTTTGCCCCCATAACAGGATAGGCAAACAATACCTGATCAAACCTCTCTCAACTCTGAAATTGGTTTTGAGGATTGCACCTCCAATCATCACATCTACAGTCAGACACTACCGCAATGCTCTCTATAATAATTTTATAAATCTGTGATCATTTTACATATTTATCAACATTAAATGGAAAAGTTATGGTTTCCATTCCTACTTTGGGAATTATTAATTGCTTTGGTCACAAGATAAAGCGCCACACTGGGTTACAACATATAATGTCACAAAAATTGGGCAGAAAGTGGAGAACAGAGTGAATTAACACGAGGTTCCCTCTGACTACTCAGCTATGTCTGGGAGATGAAATATAAAACTAAAAAAATATATATTATAAAAATTCTCTACTTACCACATTTTTCCTCCAAAAGTTGTTTAGCTAAAACCACCTGTGACTCAGCACAGCCATCCTCTGCCAACTGATTGCGTAGTCTTCTTAAAGAGCCCTGAGGTCCATCTGAAGGAAGGTAAATTTTAAAAAAGTACAATCTGTAATTTTATTTTGTTAAAAATCATTTGTAAAAAATCTATCGCCTTTAAATATTGCACAAAGGAACATAAATTTGAAGTAATTTTTTATTTAAAAAAATTCAAATTATTATGGTTTTGTTATAAGAATACATCAATAAATTTTAACTATATCTACAAATGAGCTTTTTATTAAGAATATTTTAAAATATATACAATAAGAGATAAGGTGTGAAACTGGTTATTACTATTATTTCTGTTAGATCAACAAATATTCATAATACAAGGTCAAATCTCACCATATACTTATATATATTAAAAATATTTCAGTACTCAATCATCAAATTGGTTAAATAAAAACAGCACATAGCTAACAGATGTACCAATTTTATAATAACATTACAATACCGGAGTATTGATTTCGTTAACTTAATAGAACTATAATGTATACTTACCATGCAAATTCCACCGTTTGCGTCCCGATGGCATTATATTCTAAAATAAAACTAAGTTTCAAAAGTTTTCCTTTAATTCCGTCACCTTTTATAAATAAACGTAAATCATTAAAAAATATGTTTTTTGAAAGTTCACCAATTCCTATTCACTTCACTTGTCAATTTGTCAATTCAACAATGTTTATATTTGGGAATTTAATTTTTGCAAATCGCAACATTTGATGTATCTATTATATTATTGTAAATCAATAAATAAATATCTAAGGTAACACACAATAAATAAATACGACATTAATCTTGACTGTGATTGCACTGATATCTCGCAGTGAAATGTTTAAAATATGTCGCTAAGGCGATAAAAAGACATCCTTTTACGTAGTTAAAAATAAACATAGATACACCATTTCCTGACTATTTTGGATTTACTAATGATTTTTGGAGGGGTGACCGAAAATAAACGAACTATGAAAACAATAAGTTAATGACCTACGTCTATTCAAGTTGGAACTCAGCTTGTCAAATTTCTCGCCGCCTCCGCTTTTAAATTTACGTGGGAGATATTTTAAAACTGCATACGTAACTGGATGTAATAAATAATCATTTTAAGAAATAATCATATAATGAGTTTTATGAAATTAATTTAATAATAATTGATGATTAAAAAACTAAAAATACATTTTTTTCTTCTGTTTATTGCCGAAATCGATTGATGATATACATTTTTGAAAGTAAAAAATATTTTATTTTATTTTTCGTTGTTAAACGGTTCGTGAATGTAAAGTTTACTAAAAGTAAAAATTGATTCTCAAGATAGTTTGTGGACGATAATTTACGTAATATTATTAAAAACTTTATATTTTTATGAATTTAATTAAATTATCACTGAATTATCATTATTTTGTATAATGCAAGAGGTTTAAAAATCAATTTAAAATTACAATATTTTCAATAAATATACATTCATTTGTACTCGTTAATTCTAATATTTTTTTATTTATTTTTTACTAGAAGTAAACCTAACGCTTGGACACATCGTGCCTCTCGCTTGCTTGCTCGGCCCGCCCAGAACGTGACAATGATTCATATTTTATCGTGCGTGCAGCCGGCGTTCATAGATTTATAAGACGAAAAAATATTTAAAGAAAAAAAAAACAAACTATTTGAGTTAAACTTCATAATTCGTAGAATTTATAAATAAAAGACTTTTAAAAGCGTATACATATGCCATAGTAGGTATGTAATATGCACAAGTTAAAACAAATGGTTAACTGGGTGTATGTAAGCCACAGAAAAATTCATAAATCACTAATTTCATAAATTCATTTAATTTATTCGCCTAGTACCCACAAGGTGAATGACTTGAATGATCTCAGGCTGGTCTCTAGATGTTTATTACAAATTTAATTTAACTTATCCCTAGAGGGGTAGTCCAAGAGAACGGAGTGCCAGATGCTATATATCTCTTTCGCCACGACCACTGTGATCAACTCTTCATACATACAGGGGGTCCTCGTGCCTTTTACGTGTATGATATTGTGTTTTCGAAGGTCAACTGAGGTCTCCACTTACCTCTCTTACCGCTCACTTTTCTATCATAATTTTTATTACCATTCTTTCATCACTTATTCGTTCGACGTGCCCAAACCAGGTGAGCACGTTCTTCTTTATTCTCATCGCTAGTACCTGCCATTTTGTGTATCTCTTTATTGCGGATTCGATCAGCCAATCGGACATTCATCTTTCTTTCATTCTTCCTCTGTAATAGCCACGTTTCGTCTGCCGTATAACATCGTCAGTACCAACACTGCATTGTGTACGGCCAAACGAGCAGCTGTGCTGACGTTTTGCCGTCTCATTAAAAAAGCTAAGGCTCGGTTAGCCTTGATACCGGCAGCAATACGTCTTTTCACATTCATCTCGTATCTTCCATCTCTTCTTAAAAAACATACTTTACAAATATATCATTTCACTTCATTCACTTTTGTGTTTTGTTTATTACAGTTTTTTATTATGGTGTTTCGTTCAAACAATCAATGTGCAAACATGTTACATGAAATCAATCAAAATCTCATCAATTATCTGTTGTCTCTTGTAATCTATATCATCTACAAATGGATATCTCAAGAGTACTTCGTTTTTTTTAATTTACTAAACGGAGGATAATGTCAACTATTTGTCCTTTGTGCCCTGGGCATGCATTTACTCCTGTACATCTAGCCAGGATCAGAGTTTGGGACCACTAACTGTGTGAATATGGTCCGGACGAAGATTCCCTAAATTAATTCAGTCTTTATATAGTACCCCGTTCGCTTAGGCTTTTAAGTTTATGTTTAGTTCTCTATGTTAATTTTATGTAAATAAGTATATTAGATATAACAATATCAATGTATAAGCTAACGACTTTATAAACGATTAATTATTAAGTTATTACTAACTCATTGTTATGTATACATTGTCAATATCGTGTTTTTTTTATTTGATAGGTGAAGGCAGTATTTTAACTAGACCTCTTTTTGACATGCATTCTCCTATTGTGTAACATTGTCTCCTTTTACCATACAATCTCTTTAGTGTGCTTTCCGTAGAACGAGACATTGGCTAAGAGATTAGTGTTCAATTGGTACGCTCGGAACGCCATGAGCAAAAAATAGCAACATTATCAAATGTCACTTTGTCATAGATGTCAGATGTCAACTGTCATCGGCGCACGCCGCATATTTGTTGTGATCGAACGCTGCGCGCATGCGGCGTGTGTTGTTGATCCGCTAGTTATATAGTAGATTACTATTATTATTAACTATCAATCGATACTGTTCAGATACATGATTATTTTATTGATTCAATATGTTAACTCCTCGGTTTAAGTTATCTCAGGACGAGAATCATATATTTATTACTGTCCACGCTCCTTACACAAACATCGGCGAAACGGAGATCGATGTTGATGGGGAAAATTTTCTCTTTGTCTCGAGTCCATATTTTCTGAGGCTACGCCTACCAGGTAAGATAGTTGAGAATGACCGATCTAAAGGTTCATATACGTGTGACTCCGGAGATTTCAGTCTTACTTTTGACAAAGAAACTCCGGGTGAGCATTTTGAAAATCTTGATATGATCACTAGTTTGCTTGCGCCTCGAGATATTCCCGATGTTAATCCAAGCTTAGTTGAAATGCTCGAAGAGGATGGTGTTGCCGTCGCTGAAAGTGAAGAATCGGATGAAGATGAAAGTAATAAATTCGGTTATGGATTTGCAAGTAAAATATCATCTGGTTTTAAGGATATTGGTACAGAGTTCCCTCAGATTTTTGAATTAAGGATACCTGAAAGAGTGCCCATCGAAGAACGAAATTCTTTACGTGAAAAGTATGAAGATCACAAATTTTCAACAGATCACTACTTAGCAGACTTTTTCGATACTGAATTGATAGAACCTTATTTAAACACTACTTTAGCCTGGAATAAGCCAGATTTTAATAAAGATGCGGATTTTACAGAAGAAGAGGTAAATATTTTAAAAGAGTTACCAAACAAACATTTTATACTAAACAAATCTGAGCACAATCAAGTTTTTCTTGGTTTAGTAGATATATTTTTTGGTTATTGTTATGATAAGAGAACAACTTTAAATGAAGGCACTATTGAATCTAGCTGGACTATCAATAAACTATCATCAACATTATGTTGGTTCTGTGTCTTTAATGACATGAAAGAAGTTCTTGTGGCATGCTACAGAAGGGCGCTAGTTTATCCTATCTTTAGAAATTTTGAATTATGCGATAAAGTAAAAAATGATCTTATATCTTTATTAAGAAAAGGAAAGAAATTTGTTATTAAATGTATGATAAATATTTATCAATTATTTAATTTAAGCAATGATGCCAGGTACATATTAAATCAACTATATATAAAAGACTTTCTAATATTCTTACAAAAATGTAGACCAGAGGAGTTTGAAGAATTAAGTAACAATATGGCCAACATTGAAATAACAAAAATAGATTTACAATTGGAGTTAGAAGAATTAGAAGAGGCTGCAAGAATGGTACAAATTGAGGAAACCCAAGTCATGGAAAACGAAATGGCAGTCAAAATGGCATCTATGTCATTATTGCCAGGTGTCAAAAAATGTACTGATTTTTATAGCGACGATGAAACTGATTCATCAGATTCGAGCAGTGATTCTTCAGATTCAAGCAGTGATTCATCAGATGATTCTTCTTCTGATTTGGATTCGGATGACGATTCCTCCTGACGGTACTTCTAGGACGAAAGTGCCATTGGACTGTAAGACTAAATTGTCTGTGAATGAAAAGACTTTATGAATGATACAGGTTAAAGGGTGGTTTAAATATACACTTTACAATTCATAATGGCATATATGCACATTTTATGTATAGTTTATAGTATTTTATGATATTACTCTTCTGTGTTATACAAAACTGTAGCATAAGTTTATGAATAGTAATTCATAAAAAAAATCAGATTCACACTGTATCTTGCACACAACAGGGTAGGCTGAGGTAACCTAGTGTTAAAACACTCCATTCCCTATTTACTATCCAGATGGTATCAAAAATATAATGAAAAGAAACCAAAATTATCTATTCCATATTAAACTAGTTGAAAATACACAACTTAGTAGTTTTGTATAGATAGTATATTTTTTTAGCTTCATACAAAATTTTCAAAGCGTTGTTGTATGTTGAGAGGCAAAACTCAATGCTGCACTTTCTGTTGTTACCATAGTGAGGAAATGGAAAAGAATTGTTCCCTCGAGGAATAGGAATCCGACTCTCAACCATTGCATTTAGAGTCACATTTACAATTCAATTTATTATTAATCGTTAACATTTTTAATATTAGACATGTATCCAAAGTCAATATTAATAATAATAAACAGTACATGAAACATTTCATAAATAGCATAATATAACTTATCTCATAGCAATTTAGTAAAATTTAATAACAGTTGCTAAAAGGAACTTAATAATTCATTAGAAATTAATGTTGTATCAATATAACTTCTGAATATTTACTTCTTTGATAATATAGGTGTTATATTTTATAGTTAAATCTTAAAGAGCCTATATTAATCAAAACTACATATAAAAATTATCATATTTTTTTGTAGTTAAATAATATTACATTTGATGTTATGAAAATATTTTATCATTATGTATGGATGTTAGTGATATTTTAAGACTTAAGATGCTATACTCGGAACTTTCTTATATGTTATAATAATGAAATATACACAATTCAATAAACAATTTGCCTTTTATTCACATTATCAAACCCTGAACGATAAGAGAATTGTTTTAGATATATTTGCATTGCGAAGTAAATTTCATTACAATCCCTATTTATTCCTACGCCCTAAAAGATAGACAAGAATTTCGATAAAATGTAAGGCTTAATTGGCGACGAATACTTAGGATTTTCAAGATACAGGTTCAAATCCCGCTATATTAAAAAATATATATATATATATTTTATTAAATGTTTCCCTCTTTATAGTGTATGAGTAACTTTAAAATATATTAGGACAGTATATTCTTTTAATTAAATTTTAAATCTAAAACTATTCAATCAGGCACCTTTCTTTTAGTAGTATTTCTATTTTCTTTCGCTTGATCATCCAATAATGAGACTGTATTAAAAACATGGAGGTTTATATCCAGAGCAGGAAAATAAAATAATTTGATACAATAAAAAAAATCCCTCAAGTGGAAATTTAACTCGAATCAGATTGAACTGTCAGATTTGTTACAATACAGAAAAATGTTATGTATATTACATTTTATGGATTAGAATAGGGGGCTAATTCGGGGGAATCATTTATTTTCATTATGTAGCTCTGGTAAAACATTGGGCTATTTGGTTTTGCAATTCAACAATAACACCAATCTAACAATATCTTGAAAATTCGGTGGTGTGTAGTGGCCAGAGTGTCTCAACACTAGGATCCATCTGCCTATCCTGCTATATGTGAGATAAAATGATTGGATGGATTTAAAAAAATATATGGAAATAAAATTCATGTTTTCTTTTTATTTACATCTATTAAAATCATAATACATATTATATTATTTGTTCTTAAACAATTTTTAGTTGTATACTAAAAATGTTAGTAAATTTGATTGTAGCCAATTTGATTATTTTCTACAGACAAACCATATAAAATAAATTTATAGACCTCAAGTCTTCATTCTTACACTAAACTAAATAATATTTTTATCTATTAATTAGCTTTTTGGAAATATTCCTTGCTTCCTTTGGGGTTTGGTTTAATTGTGTCTGCATTTGTTTCTGGGTTCCAGTTAGCTGGGCACACTGAAAAAAAAAGACAAAGTTATTCATTATACTTATTTTTTTCTTGATTTTGATAATAAAATTGAGTATAATAGTAAATTAAATACTAAAGAAGCATTTTTATAATTGTGAAATGCGATTCTATAGTTTATCTTATAACAATATTGATAGTTATAAAATGTTAATAATATTGTTGAAATACAATAATATAATTAAATTTTGTCTGCTGGTGTAAAAATATATAATATAAATTGAATTAAATATTAAAACTTTAATTGTTTTAAGTTTCCATATACAGAGGGGTTTGGAATTATAATATGTTATACCATAATTTCTTTAATCTGTTCAGGTAAAAATCTATTGATACTTATTAGGCTCTATTATGTTTACATATATATAATAAAAATTCATCTGTTATTGAGTGACTAATAGTAAATAATAACCAAGCGACCATTACTTATTTAATTAATAAAACCTACCTTCTCCATGTTTATCAGCAAATTGAAAAGCTTTCACTAATCTCAGAGTTTCCTCAACTGACCGTCCCACCGGCAAGTCATTTACAGACAAGTGTCTCAAAATACCATTTCTGTCAATTATGAAAAGGCCTGAAAAGGAAATAAAATATTACAATATGTTGATTTTTTTAGCTTCACATTATATACCGCATCGCAATGGAGATGGACCGTAATGTATGTGGTACCCAAGAATTGGAAAATGTAAGATGGGTGGGATGGGGATGGGTGGGACCAATACAAACGGTGGGAGGATAACATTGCCAAAGTGGCTGGAAAGCTATGAGGAAGAATGGCATACAAACATCCATATTTTTTTAGTTCCATACACATATAGCAGAGCCTTAGTTTGTTATTTGTTCTTTGACGTTCAGTTTGGTGGTATACAGAAAAAAATGTGTAATATAGATTAAAAAATAGCTTACCACGTAGAGCAAAACCGTCATCTAATAAAACATCATAGTCATGTGATATCTTTTTCTTATAATCTGCCAGCAATGGAATGTCTAATTTACCTAAACCACCATCCTGAAAATATGTATCTTTTTAACACATTAACAAAACAATACAATCTAATATAGTAGACAAGTTGTGGTCACTATGAAGTTTTCGGGACTGCCACTACTTGATTACCATATTGTACCTTTTTAAAATATTTACATTGCTTTTCATTATGTAGCTGAGGAAAAGGAAGGTTTTGTTGTCTAATGTAACTCATCCCAGACATATGAGTACAGACCTTTAATTTAATTTAAATGAATTTTCTTACACTTTATTTTACATCATTATTTAAATAAAGCAAACAAGACATAAAAAGAGAAAAAGAACTATTAATGCACAAAAGGCTGTCATATTATAGATAGATACATTGACAGTATGTAAAGGAATACCTTTCTTGGTGTATTGATCCACGCAAGATGACTGAATTCGGAATCAGTAGATACTCCAATCACTTGACAATCAATACTTGCAAATTCCTTAGCCTTATCACTGTAGGCAATTAGTTCAGTTGGGCAGACAAAAGTGCTGAAATTAACGAAATATTACATCAATAACGGCAGGGGTTAAATTCAAATCCATTCTTTTTACAGTCAGAATCTGCTTGTACCGTGTGATCCCAGCCTAGAATAGGATCCTGGTACTGGTGGTGTCGTAAGAGGCGACTAAAGTACGTGTGGGTCACGTCGCCAGCAATGGCAACACGCATGGGCAGACTCGACCGTATCATTACCACCCCTGGCATTTAAAATCGGCGTGAAGTAATGACTTTATGCCATTACATTTCGCATCAGGTAATGCCGGGCCCCGACGCCCAACCCACCTTACAGGCAGGCAACGCACCTGTACCTCCTCTGGTGTTGCATGGGGTCGTGGGCGGCGGTGATCACTTACCATCAGGTGACCTGCACCCGCAGCAGGCGACCCGCTTGTTTGCCTTGTCTTTTCCATAAAAAAAAAAAATGTTTGGTTGGTTGATGCTCAAATTTATAAAGTTTGATCATTACAATAAATCCTACAAATAGTAGTGTAGCGTAGGGAGATAGGGAGTTAGCCTAGTGGTAAGTGTCCATTTCCCAATTTCTACGAGTGAAGAAATGAAAATATTAAATACATAATTCTTCTGAATGAGAATAGATACCATAACATTGGCATTAACAGTCATATGCTGAACCGCTGCGCCACAATAGCTTCAAATTATTGAAAGAATTTATTTATAGTATTAATTTATAAGTAAATTTAAAAAAAAATGCTAATTTGTTGTAAACATGAATATTAATGAGTACTTACAAGTCCAAAGGGTAGAAAACAAGAACAACATATTTTCCATTAAAATCAGCCAGTTTTATTTGATTGAATTCTCCATTTACAACAGCAGTTGCTGCAAAGTCAGGAGCTGGATTTTGTATTTTTGGAACTAATACTGTACTTGCTGCGAAATAAAAAAGTATATACATTTTATTAATATTATTAAATTGTTTATAACTTTAGTATCAAAAAGGTTAGAAAATATACCAATAATAAAAACTTAAAAATATAAAATATATATAAAAGTTATCTAAGTAAAGAACAAGTGAGGAACAAATTATTATTGAAAATATTAATAACATACAGGCATATAAAATATAGATAAATATCACATAGTTTCAGATTATGTAATACTTACTAGTTGAAAAACATGATTTTTTTGTTGCTGTTACAGCTGGGGTCAGTACCTGTTAAAAGAATAAGGATATAAATGATTTAATCGTTACATATTATGCAAACTTTTACTTCTTTTATATAAATATTTACCCTGCGGATGCATTGCTTGACTAAAAATGACATTGTATAGGATGATTAGTTTAAGTTGTGTAACTTTGTATAAAGATATTTAAATATACGAGGAATACACTTGTAAATTGTAGAATTTTCTCGTAGGTAATACCGCACCGCAAGCATCAGCTGCAAGACGTATTTTAAACGTCAAAAATACTTGCTTGACAGTGACATTTCAAATATTATTGCCAATATCTAGTCCTCGAGGCCGGTCGTGGCGCAGCGGCACGAGGTGTGACTGCAAAACCGACTGGTTGTGGGTTCGATCCCCACTCGAGGAGATGAAATATTTACTTAAATTTATATTTCCATTTCTTCGCTCTGGTATCGAGGTTAAGCGCGGCGTTGAGTTCTGCTACTCAACACGCAATGCCGCCAGAATTCGGCAGAAAGTGGGGGAACGGAGTGTCTTAACACTAGGTTCCCTCTGCCTACCCTGCTGTGTGCGGGATACAGCGTGAAGCTAATTTAATTTTTTAAATTTTTAATATCTAGTCCTCTAGTTGGACTCAAGTATTTTAAGTATTTTAAGCCTGTAATGTCAAATACAATATAATGCTGGAAAATATTGATATAATTATGTTATTAGTGCTACGGCACGCTTGGAACGCCAAAGACAAAGAACAAATATATATGGGATATATTTAAGATACATAAATTTTAATTTAAAGATACATTTCTTATGGAAAAAACAAGGCAAACGAGCGTTTGGGTCACGTGATGGTAAGTGATCACCGCCACTCAAGACGTCGTGCAACACCAGAGGAGCTACAGGTACGTTGCCGACCTATAAGGTGGACGCGCTTTTTGAAGGTACTCATGTCATATCGACCTGGAAACATTGCTGCAGGTAGGACATTCCACAAAACCGCACAGTCGTGGAGTTAGCTTAGTTTAATTTATTAGTTTCATAATTATTGTACTCTTACTAGTACATAAATATAATATGTAGTGTCCAGGCCAAACGCCTGTTATAATTTAATAGCAACCATTTTTAAATCACATATGCTCGTAGGTGATATAAATCATGTATTTTAATTTATCTTACAATTACTCTAGCACAGCCTTGTAAAATTCTTTCTCGTTCAACTCAAGAATTACACGTATTCACACTTAAAGTTGCTGTTTTAATTATAACTCCAAGAAATGAACCTGATCGAGGGAGAATTCCATTATACATAGTACATAAAATAATTTAATATGCCAAATTATGCTCTGAAACAGTTTCCTTATTTTGTGTCTATTTACCCTGTTCTACCTTCTGAAGGCATTGCGTGTTGAATGGCGGAGCTCAACGCCGCGCTTTTTCTCGACACCAAAGCGAATAAATGAAAATATAAATGTAAATAAATATTTTGAGTGGGAATCGAACCCACAACCAGTAGATTATACAGTCACACATTGTGATCTTGCGCCACGACTGGCCTCGTGACGTAATATATTTATTATTCTGAGATAAAATCTTTACTTTTTGTACATTGGATTGGAGACAAATATTTTGGCTAGTTACAGAACAGTGGAAAAAGATTTTTTTTATATTGAACATGTGGCGTTGTGTGAATGTTAAGCTTAATGAAAGAGTTCTATCTGAATTCTTTTTGTACGAAATTAATTACATTTTATGTGCTACAATGTTCTATATTTTTTTTGTCACAAAATTTATACAAATAGTTATTTCATTTAATTATATTTTGTAAATACCTTGTTATTTATAAAATATAAATTACTTAATTCAATCGTAAATAAATAATGATTTATTGCACGGTAAATATGACAATCTGTTTAAAACAAAGACAGTAATGTCTTATGGGATTATGCTTATCTTACCCACTAATCTAAAATGAAAGGCTCAACGTGATGAGTTAACGCCTTGAATAGGAAATGAAATAATAATCGTTAAACAAACTGTTATTTGTTGTTGTAACGGAATTGTATTAGAAGTTTAATATTATTTATTAATAAAGTATTTTTGGATGATATTTGTGAGTTGTATAATTAAAATAATTATCATTTATGAATTTGATCCTCAAGTGGGGTATTTTTTTTGGTGGACGCTGTATCCCATAGTGGGTAGCAGAGGTAGATAGAGAGATTTTCCTTTTCCATTTTTTTAGTTTCTCGTTTTCACTACGCAATATAGAGATCCTGAGTATTATAGCACGGTGGACAAGAAAACTTAGCGTTGTGACACTGTTCTTCGCTATCTGCTCAAATTCTAGACACTGTGTTGACTATTAAATGCAAGAACTAAACCTAACCTAAGCCAGAGGGAAATAATAAAAACATTTCTTCCTTTCTAAATAACATAAAAATCACAATCACAAAAAAATCTGTCCCAATACACCATTATGATCTTACCTCTGTTCTTCTAATTATTCGCTAGAGAATTTAAAAAAAAATATAAAACAATTCTAATTCTAAGTAACAAGTATAATATTTGAAATAACGAACTCCATGTCTGCCACTTTATGTACGTGCATGTAAGCCATTTCGCTAATTAGGCATTACGAAAGTTGGTGCACTATAATATACTGTTTACAATATTTTGTTCAAACTAAAAGCTCCCTCACATTACTTATATTAGATACTTACAGTAAGCTTACTTTGAAGTTAATAAAGACGATACTCTTTGATGATTTTTGTAAAAGTTCTGAAACAAATGTAACTTAAATCTTAACTTAACTATTAAATATATAAAATTAAAAGAAATAGAAACATAAAAGTAAAAGAAATAGAAATTTAAATAGATATGCATTAGCTTCACACTATATTGAGTGTAAGTTTTGAGCAACTTTTTCTTCGTAGCGCAGTGGCACAAAATGTGACTGTAAATCGATTGGTTATTATTGGTTCGATCCCTACTCGAGGAAATGAAATATTTATCTAAATTTATATTTCCATTTCTTCGCTCGTGTCGAGGCAAAGCGCGGCGTTAAGTCCTGTCACTCAACACGCAATGCTTCCTGAATTCGGCCGAAAGTGGGGAAAGGAGTGCCTTAATACTAGGTTCCCTCTGCCTAGCCCGCAGTATGTGGGATAAAAAAAAATAATAAAAAAATGTTAACTGAGAATATTTACTTAAAATTGTTAATTGAGACTTTATACACACACGGAATACATCTTATTTCACCGTAAAACGACATAATGAAATAAGGCGCAAATATGAATTATATTGTGTAAGTTTTGAGCAACTTTTCCTTGTGAGGTCGTGGGATAGTATGAAAGTTTATTCAATTTCTGAGGGTCGCTACTTAGAATATATATTAGGTTTGACCACATCATATATTCATATTAACTTTTCAGTAGGTACATCTTGTATCTAATATTTTGCTTGTTTTTGTACATCTGAAGAATTTCACGTTACAGGTTATAAAGAAAAAATGTAATGAACAACCTTGTGTTCTCTCTATAGAAATATTTAAATATTGCAAAAACTATCTAAAGAGTTTCTCCGAAGACTATAAATGAGCAGTGAGTAGAGTATGATAATATAGATCATCTACTTTAAAATTGAAAGGCACTCCGCTGGACTTACAAACACATACTAATTAAAATAAAATCAAAACTTAGAAGGACAGAAAAAAATAAATAATTATGTTTCTTTATACAGAATGCAATGAAATGGAGGATGATGGGTCCAACATTAAAAAAAATAAATTGGCAAGTTTTGTCCTATAAAATAGGTTTTGACCCCGGCATAGAAACTTCCCGATATAATTATATTATGTTATTGATATTAAATTGAAAATGCATATCATATTAAAAAAAAAACTAGTAGTCAGTTTGATCATAACATTTATATTTAACATCTGTCAACTATTCTTACAATTACTTTAAATATGCATTTGAAAATTTTAAATGTTGAATTTCGAATTTTGAGAGTTTACATATGTATTTACATATTACCCAAAAGTAATAAAAGTAACATAGCAGCTCGTGGCTGCTACCATCAGCAAACACGAGTTTCCATAACTTTAAGCCCTTTGGGGCTTGGGGAAACAAATTCTTTTTTAAACTTTAACATTATACACAAATGATAACTTTCCCAATTTAAATTTTAGTAGATGGACCAAAACAAATATATTTCAAACAGATGCCTATCTGTTAAAAATACATTTTCGTACAAATGAAATTTTATTTATTAAATATTAATTTTCCAAAGTATATACGAGTTAAATACTCATAATTACTATTTATTTTATTTCTGCGATTGGCAACATGATAGGCGGAGGAAGCCATCATGAAGGAGCAATAGCGTAAAGTTTAATGAAATAAACGTCAAAACTTGGGCCCGACATGGAAACCGGCGTATCGGTGAAACTTTGAAGCTAAGGGAAAATTGGAAAAATTACCCATCAAAAGTACTCAATGATATCATGTAATTGAAAATCGATGTTCTGATTTCGGCATATTCCCTTGATCCATGACTCGTGTGCATTCTTAACATATTCTTTCCATATTCCCTCATTTTTACCCGAATGTGTTCTGAAAATTTCTTTTATTATCAAAATATACATAGGTATATATGTTTGTGAAATACGAATTCAGGTACATAACATCTAAAGGACGCGGCTTCGCCCGCATGGTGAAATGGAAATAACTAAGAGTTATGGCACATGATATAATATTAAAATTGCCCAAATAAGAGAGGTAGTTCTGATTGCAAATATAGTGGGTTACATCGAAACTACTAAAGTAATGCTAAATAGCAATGGAATTCCAACCAAAAAAAATTTTTTTTAATTAGATTATATTAGCGCGTTCAACCAGTTCAATCTCTAAAGTCAGCATTCAAAGACTACGAATTAACATGTAAATTTTAAATAACAATATTTAAAAAAATTAAGTCGTGGTCAGTCGTGGCGCAAAGGCACAAAGTGTGACTGTAAAATCGACTGGTTGTGGGTTCCATCCCCACTCGAGGAAATGAAATATTTATTTAAATTTATATTTTAATTTCTTTGCTCTGGTGTCGAGACAAAGCGCTCCTGAGAGTGAGGAATAGAGTGTCTTATTACTGGGTTCCCTCAGCCTACCCTGCTGTGTGTGGGATACAGCGTAAAGCAATTTTTTTAAATAATAATATACAAAAACTTGCATATAAACCTATGTACCTTTTATATATAGTGCTGCGTTAAAATCTTATAATATAATATGGCGAAAATGTTGTGTAAATGTTTGTACGCGATTATATCGTACTCGGAACTTGAGATCCAGCTTTGACCCACATATGGCGTATAAACTTTTTTATTTGATTTTCCCGGGATATCTAAGCTTGGGAAAGATGTCACCAAAATCCAAACCTTCTTTTAAAAAATATATTATTTGTAGTATTATTAATTAATTTACTTTGTATGTTTAGAAATACTGTTTATCTAAATTTATAATAAAGTCGTAAAGGATCGGTGTATGTACATGGATGACGGAAGAAAAAAATATTGAAGGCCTTTATTAATGTAAAAGAACCCAAAATAATGATTATTTTTCTGTTTGTCTGTTATGAATCTTTAGCTTTTAATTTGTATGATGATAAAAACACCGAGATTTAAATTTTTAGGATCGGAATGGGAGTTTACGCGGAAAAAAATGCCCTTGCCATTCATGCGTAAATACAGTCCGAAATATGGTATAGTTAAATATATATATTTTTTAAATAGACCATTTTTTTTTAAATTACGAAGTAAGATCTTATAATTGAAACAAAGGAAAAAATCCGGAATGTAAAAATTTATAGATATTTCATAGAAAAAAATAATTAAAAACTTATATTTGTACTTCATTTCATACAAAATAAGTGTATATGCCCGCAAACTTAAGTTTGTTAACTTTATTTGCCACGTCATGAAAACCTATAAGGCATTCCTTAATCACAATCCTAAAATTGGTACAGAGGCCTTGGTGAGTAAGTCCGACTCGCGCTCGGCCGATTTTTCCTTAAATATACTTAAATAAACATTCGTATATTTCAAGCGGGCGTAGCCGCACGGGCCGCTTTTAACAGAATAATTTTCATGCAATAAGAACCCAAACTTAATAAGTCACTTAAAAATAAGTAGTAGTAATAAGTAGTTTTAAAACGAATGTTCAAAGTTATCTACTTTTAATCTTTATGTCACTAAAAGACAAAAAATAAATTTCATCCATAAATTTTATTCAAATAAAACAGAACACATTTTTATTATACGTACCCATATATAAAATTAAAGAAATAAATATAAATGGATCACTTCTAATCTTCCTTTGTCAATAGACATTCTATTTACTTTGAACCTATAAAAAATATAAATAAATGATACTCACGACGTTAACCATTCAAGTTACAGTCGAAAAGTAGAATTCTTGCAGTACTTTTGCCTAAAAAATTCAATTAAGTCGTATTAGTCGTCGTAAGCTCCTGAGGAGGACTGGACCCTTTTAAAGGATCAGATTAAGGCATTCCTCTTTGCATTTAACTGATCGAATTATATTGGTTCGCTGAAGCCGCTACTTAGAAAAAACCGGTAGAAGAGAGTGGCTCTATGTCGATAAGGGTAATTTAACCTTTGCCATATAATATTCTTATTTTTTTTATTTCACTATGTATCCCGCAAACAGCACGGTAGGCAGAACCTAGTGTTAAGACACTCCGTTTACTAATTTCCACCGAATTCTGGAGGCATTGTGTGTTGAGGCATGGTCCTTGGTACCAAAGCGAGAAAAGAACTTAAAACCTGTTGTGGTTACATTTACATACTGGGACCCCTGTGCCACGACTGGCCTCATATACTTATTTAAAATATAACTTATTTAAAGACATTACGATCGTACATTTTAATCGTATTTTACTTTGAGGTTAAGTCTATATATAGTAACTTATGTAGTCAAACTTAACCTCAAAGTTAAATAAAAAGGTAAAATTAAAAAGTAAAATATTACAAAAATATATATAAAATAATTAAATGCCACAATGGTAATTGAAGAACGTACATTGTGCTCTTCACTTCATTGTTATATTCGCAATAACCCAGGTTTTTCTTTTAATTTTTTTATTCATAGATATAATATATTGTAGGCAGTGAGGAACTGATAGCATGTCACTGGCTTCTTTATATCCTATTGACAGTTGTTAGTATAAGTATAAGTGTCCTAGGAAAAACCTTACTTTTGCCTGACCAGCACACGTGTATTTATTTTTTTTTTCACGGGACACTTGGTTCCCAGTGGTCAATTGGAAATTATGATTATCCTATATATTCATGTCTAAAATATATTTTTCTAAGGTAGGCAGAGGGAACCTACTGTTAAGAAAACCAAAGTGCATACGGAATAAAAATCACCATATAAAATAATTTATCGTAGAGCGCATAACAAAATCTGTCAACTTGATGAAATTCCCCGATTTTTCTTAAAATTTAAAAAACTTTCTCATAACCGTAACATAATCTGCTATTTATGTAAAGGTTTTTTTAAATTTTAAACCTTAATTTTTGGTTGCTAAAATCTCTGGATGGAACTTATAACTTAAAATATACCGTTTATTCTTATCTGTTTAACAGATTTATCGTGCAGTCATTCATTTGAATCAAAAATTTTATTGTTAAAATTAGAATAAATTATTTTAAGCATATTACATCACAAAACTTTCCATAGATAGCTTTCAAAGCTTCACCGCCCCGCGCTAATTCACAAAGGCTTATTCGCAGGTGGCATATATAATATTAGGACGAGACTAATTCGGGCGTACCTAGTTTAAAAAAGTCGGATGTGTTTGAACTGACTGATTTTGTTTATTTTATAATATTTTTTTGATTAAATATTATATACGAAATAAGGATTCTTAGGTTTTATTCTCTAAATCAAAAAAAAAACCATATAGATAAATAGTAAAAAAAAAAATGAAAAGGAAAGGATTTTTTTAAATTTATTTAAATGAATGAATGAATTATTTTTAGATTCTGGAATTAAGTTCTGCCACTCAACACGTAATTTTTATAATTGCAGTTGATATTGGGGAACGATGTGTCTTTACAATAGTGTCTCTCTGCCTAGCCTACCTAGGGTAGGGACCCTAAATGCGGTTTACAGGATGCGGGCGCAAACCTAAAAATAAACATTACATCATTTGAGAGAACAAATTAAAGCTATCCTTTCAATGCTAGTGCTGTTTAAAATGAATTTACTTTTAATTAAGACTGCAAGTCCTTTCATGTAGTGGTTTCGATTTAAAATCGTCAATGAATGTTTAAAATCCGTATACGATTTAAACGTTCACATAGTTTTAATTAAATGGTGAAAATAAAATTATAATATACTTATATGTACAAGTATAGAGCACAGTCGAAACTACTGGAACTTGAAATTTATCATGTAGATATGTATGTAGTAGGTTAAAGACGGAACTTTACCCGGTTTCCGCGAGCGTACCGGGCCCAGTAAGGACTAGACGAGTCGAAGACTAGTAAACAGCATAAAGGACCATGTGAGTGGGAAGAATGGAAGTGTTCTAGGGAGCGGAGCGAGTAATATCAAAATTAATAAATTAAACAAATAATTAAAAAAATATATATTTTACTTGAAACCTATTTTATTTTTATATGTTTTTTTATACTATTTTATTTAACCTATTTTATTCTAACAGGAGTCCGTTCCGCCCAAGAGACCCTAAACACAAGTGGGAGGACAGGAAACCATAAAATGTTATATTTTAATACAAGTTGTAGGTCTATTCCGATTATTATTACTTAAATAATAATCAGTAATAAACAGTGCATGTTTCCACATACACGTACATATATATACATATATTAAAGTAATTGGTAACTTGAAACATTTACCGTTCGACTTCCATATCGATTAACTCCGGATATTATTGGGAGGTTGTCTTAATTGCTGTCGCTCTGGAGGTACCAGGGATTAATGGTT
>DWQW01004370.1:0-19998 GCA_018249695.1 Heliconius erato demophoon | reverse complement strand
AAGGGACACCACATTTATGGACTGGACGGAGGTTATAATAAGTGGTGGCTCGAGGATCCGGGGTCGCGTACCCGTATGCCCAAGAACAAATATCGGACAGATATTAGTCAGGGCACCCTCTGGATTAAGAGAAATATGATTACAATATTATGCATATATCATTTCATCAAATTTTCCATTAATACGTTGATTTCGCAATGTAAACTGTCATCGACATCGATAATTTTATTCGTATCATGTAACATATCGAATTTCAATCGATGTAAAGCAATATTGGAACGGATGAGTCCCTTAACAGTAAACGACTAGCTCCTAGCTTCTAATTCTTTGTTACCGTTGTCTATACAGAGCAACTTGATAGCAAAAAAAATTGATTTTAAAGCATTGTGATACTTGAATTTATGTATATAAGGCTGTAAGTGATAATGAAAGTATACTATATAAGTTTAGTAGGTAATTATAGGAAGATATATTGGTTTCATATGTATAATATTTGAGTCATATGGATATGTTTGTATTATTTAAATATATTTGATTTTTTTTAAACATTTTTAAAGTGTTATTCCACACTTAGAAAAGAAAAATACTTAATTGGAAAACGTATAAAAATTTTAAAGTAGCGGGACTCGAACCCGCGCCTCCTGGAAACGACCTGGTCGGTTAATTAAGTATTATATTTGAAAATGTTGGATATGTTAAATAAAATATGAGAAACTTATAATTTAATTCACAGTACAATACCTACTAGATAGAGATAAAAAAAGTAATTTCGACAAGACTTCTTAACTTTATGAAATTTCACAAATTTTTCATTCAGACTTATTTCAAGGAGTTTTATTGCAAAGTTTAAATATAGCGAGTAAATTAATTAAACTTGTTGGAGGGATTCGTCATAATTTAATTTTACATAGTGATTCCTCTTGGCAATTTTATCTCGACTCAGTTGAATCTCAAGGGCCGATAGGATTGCTTTTTATTCATATATGTATGTAACATTGGATACATTTATTAATACGTTAATATTAAAATTTTATTATTAGTTAATATTAAAATCAAGTATAATATATTAAGACAAGTCGGATCCCGCAACTATCTTGCGTGGAATATACAACTTAGACCCATACATTTTTTTATGATAAATAAATATTTTTCTAATATTTATTTATTTTATTTATAAAAAATTTATTTGATAATTTTTATATAATTTTTATAAAATAAATTTTATTTTATAAAAAATGTTAAAGTTTTATTATTTATCAATTGCTCCTATACAGGTTTGCATGATAAAACCCCTTTGCGATTCACCAATTCATCAAAATACGATACCAAATTGATATGACAACCTATTATTAAACGAAAATTCATTTTATTCCTAAAATGTATATGTATATGCTATTAGAATATACGTACTTTAAGTTGAAACAATAAACCGGTACGCATTTCTTCCATTTTGGAGGGTAGAAATGGGGATACCACTAATATAAATTTACTCTAGTTATTTAAATATTCCTAAGAGAAAAAAATTAAATATAATAGTAAGTGTACTATGTTTCATTTTTTTTAGTTGCTGCTGCTGTATACCGAAAGCCTAGTGTAAAGACACTCCGCTCCCCATTTTCTCGACACCAGAGCGGAGAAATGAATATAATAAATATTCCGTTTTCTCGAGTGGGAATCGAACCCACAGCCTGTCGCGTTTACAGTCACACCCTTGTCCCTATATGTAAAATGTACTATACCATCTCATTAGCAAACCGTTATCAACTATAAAGTGAGACTCTCGCGCTAGATAAGATTAACTTTAAAATATAAGACTAAATTGAAGGTAACTTGATATAAGAAAAATGTTAATTTTTATATTTCATTTCAGACATCGTGGCGATGAGTTAGTTAAGGCGCTTTTTACGTACAACGTAAAGTCCCTATTGAAGTGGTTAATACTATATATTTTAAAGAAGATGAATGCGAATTTGAGCCCAGTCGTGGCGCAGCGGCACGAAGTGTGACTGTAAAACCGACTGGTTGTGGGTTCTATCCCCACTCGAGGAGATGAAATAATTACTAAAATTTATATTTCCATTTCTTCGCTCTGGTGTCGAGGTTAAGCGCGGCGTTGAGTTCTGCCACTCAACATGCAATGTCTCCAGAATTCGACAGAAAGTGGGGAACGGAGTGTCTTAACACTAGATTCCCTCTGTCTACCCTGCTGTGAGCGGGATACAGCGTGAAGCTGATTTATTTATTTTATTTTTTATTTTTATTTATGAATGCGTTTTTTTTGTTTATAGTTATATGTATATATGTATTGCAAAAAATGAGTATTTAAAATATATTATCAAATATATAATCACACCTACGTAGCGTAAAATAATATTAGATAAATATATCGATCCTTTAACATTACATTTATATTCTTTATATTTTAAAAAGTTAGGCCAGTCGTGGCGCAGCGGCACGAGGTGTGACTGTAAAACTGGCTGGTTGTGGCTTCGATCCTCACTCGAGGAGATGAAATATTTACTTAAATTTATATTTCCATTTCTTCACTCTGGTGGGAGGTTAAGCGCGGCGTTGAGTTCTGCCACTCAACACGCAATGCCTCCAGAATTCGGCACAAAGTGGGGAACAGAGTGTTTTAACACTATGTTCCCTCTGCCTACTCTGCTGAGTGCGGGATACAGCGTGAAGCTGATTTTTATTTATATTTTAAAGAAATAATCGACAGCTAACGTCAAACAAAGAATCAATATAAATTTCAACGAAACCATTCATAAAAAAAAATATTTAAAAAAAAAACAACAACAAAATTGAAACCGCTCGACTCGCAAGACGCAATAAATGCTACAATTGATCCAATTGCTTTCAAATCAATCTTCATTGCAGTTACTGAGTACAGTGCATATTGAATTTACCTTCAAGTTTCAGATTACATAGGGACACTGTTGCAGTAACATAATACTGGTATTCCACGGTCACTATATAAATGCAATATAACATTTAAAATAAGCCGTTTTATTTTACTTTTAATTATAAGTTTTATTTCTGTGACGAAATTGATAAAATCAGCGACTCTATTATGACTCTACGGCCTGTATTTTATGAACAGCTCTTGATCAATTATGGTTTTAATTCATAAATTTTATAACGCCATCTCAGGATTGATATCAGACTTGAGAAAGATTTATGAATATGGACCTACTTGTGCTCGTTGTATTACGAACGAAATGTATAATACTACAGCTAAATTATAAAATCATAATATATTAAAATATGCCATTATTACGCAAATGTATGAATGTTTCCATATATAAAAATATTTACAACAGAAAGTGTAACATTAGTCCATTCTGAACATAGCAATTAAAAGTTAAGACTAGAAGTTCGATTTAAGATATAAAAAAAAAACAAAAGATTCCGAGGTTAATTGAGGGTACTAATGAAAATGGTGCCATAAAACCCAGATGTTTGTTTTTTATTACAATTGTCCTTCAATTTATTTTGTCTATTTATTGCGTCAATTACACAATTACTAAATAAAACTGATTGATTTCTTCAAGATATTTTTTTCCATCAATATAAAAAAAAAACAATATAAATTTATATAAAAAAGTAAGTAAAATCTGAAATTCGTTTTAAATGTGGTAGATTATTTAAATATGGAAACATTATTACTTAATACTTTATTTGTTTTAAATATCTTTTATAATTTTTGATTCACTGATCAATTTTAACGAGCGCCGACTAAAGTTACACAGTCTTTAATCTCATTTATTTATTATATTTTGGCTTCCATATCAATATCAAAAGATTTATTTAAAACAAAACTCCACAAGATTTAATTAAATATTAAATATACGATTGTCGATTTTTTTTCAGTGACTGATTTGATGCTTATTTTTTAGTCTTAATGAAGCTCTAAAATATTGGAAGATGGTAGTGAAAAGTAGGTAATAAGAAAACAAATTGGCTTCGCCTAAGTTCTTTCTGTGACCTAAACTAGTTCTATTAGTTTCAAGTCCAAACAAAAAACAAATAAATATTACGTGACAAACTATTATGTCCTTCCTAGTACTGTAATCGAATCCCAACTAACCTGCCGCTCTATAAATCTACATTAATATGTAGTTTCAATACTGAAGGAAACTTGCCTCTTGTCCTTCCAAGTTACACGCGTGACTATTAAATCGCATAAGTTTGACAGTTTTGTCATTGGATCCAGTAGCAAGGAGGTCGCCGGCAGGACTCCATGCTAAGCAGTAGATGCTGCCTTTGTGGTGCTTCGTCCTTTTAAGAAGAACTGTAGGTGCTGTTGGTGCGCTGTTATCTCTGTAAAAGAACAATATATTTTAACTTTTATATACAATTAAGTATGTAGAAGAATTAAAGACGAGATAGTAAAAATGAAATAGTAAATTATTAATTCACGCTCCACTTTGTATGTAAGCTAAGACATCTTTAGTCAGTGGAAACTTCAGTTTCGTTTTCTATTACCAGAATGTAGAGAACATTTAAATACTCTAGTGATTCGACTACTGTTTAAACATTAGTAATAAATAAAAAAAAACCATAAATCTTTTGACGACGGTTAACTCAGTTACTCAATAATTTTACATTTTATACGCAAAAGATATTATTGCAAGCATGTATTATAAAATATTATTTTAAATACTTAAAATATCGCACAGAAAATAATTTATAATAGGAAAATAGACGAATGGCAATGTTATCGCTGTAATCATAGGCAGGTGATGTAAAAATATATAAGATTAGACGATTAGTAAATTATTTACAAGGCGACAACGTGTACCAATTCTCATAAATTGTTTTATGATAGGTAGCGTCATCATCATCATATCGATAAGGATGCGTGTATCGATATGAAAATGTTATATCTTTAGACGCAACATTTACAACATGAAGTACGTATTATTAAGTAAAATATTCATTAAGTCAATATTGGAAATTAAATGAGTTTTGTTCAATAAAACTTTTACTTTAGAATATCTGATAGTTTTAATATATTATAAACGAAACGGCATGTCATCTCACAACAACTTTATATATAAATATACTTATAAGATTTGTGTAAAAGTGGCAGGTAGGGAAAGTTAGAACGCATTATTAAGTTTATACTCATTGTGGACAATGTGAATAACAGACTAGTTGTTGGTACGAATTAAATATTTTTGTGTGTACCTAATTTATTGCAAAAGATTAAAAATTTATAATTAAATTAAAGGAGACGAAAAATTATGGGCCTAAATGTAAAGAGTTGAGATATGGTCTAAAAAATTTGTAAATTTTTGAATACCAAAAATCAGCTCAATTTTCAATCTGGAAGCGGAGAAAAATAATAAAAATAGTTTTAGGTCCTTAATCGATAAAAATATTTCAATACATTAATATGCAAAATAAAACATTTGTTCATTTTAGTTAAATCAATGCATTTTAACGTTCTTATTTCTGCACATAATCGCAATACAAATAAAGAAAATGTTAATTAATTACTGAAAAAACAAAAAGGATCCATTTTGAATCGATTAAAATCATTCTTATTTTATATGACAGATTTGACAGCGGATTGACATTGACACCTTGTCTAATGATTTTTGTATATTTTGCTTCACTCGTTTCTTTCGTTTCGATGTGTTTTGAGTGCGTTCAAGTTTGTTTCCCACTTTGTACGACCCTTGCTTCCCCAGTGAACATCGATTTCCATCCATTCATATTTTTTTTGGATCTAACGACCTCCAGCTATGGATACGGATCGCTGTGTGAATAGTACGATAGCCTCACTTTTACCAAATGTCTAATAACTTGGCTCTCAGATTACCAAAACTGACAGAATTTTCAGAAAGGGAATGATGTACCTGAAACTATTAAATCATACTATTTTCATCTCTACATTCTGGGCCCAACGATGTATTCAATCGTTTTAGTCTCCTTTCATACCACAATTTAAAGATACCATAACATTTTTACATATTTTTATTAATTTTAAAATAGTAAGACTTAGGGTGCGTACTAAATATTGTCAGTTAGGTACATAAACCAAAAAGTTACCATACTGACGCATTGAATAAATACTGTAAGAGATACCATATTTACAAAATAAATAAAAATATCCTTTACTTCTGATACCATACAGTTACAAAAAATAATAACAAAATAATTAGATTGTTTTCACTAAAATCACCAACAGTTGTCGTTACCATTGTCAATACAATTATTTTCTATATTTTTTCGATTTTATATTTTTAATATCATATTTATTATTGCAAACTAAATAAATATGCAAATTATTTTCTCGCTTATTCTTACTTAGTTATGACCACTGTCCTGTCATTGTAGGCGTTGAGTAAGCAAAGTCACTCGATCCTATTTTGTATAACAAACGATTCGTGCATAAATAAATCTATAGGTCGTTGACATTAACATCAATGTAAACATAAAATATTTAATCATAGAAATATGAGTGTATGTTATATGGAAATTAAAAGCTTCAAACGGAGTATTTAATTTTGTTTATTTTTTATTATTTCTAATTACATTTTTTTTTTGGCATTAGGTGAATACTGAATGTAGCAGGGTAGACAGAGGGAGCCTAGTGATAAGATACTCTTCTTCCCACTTTCCGCCGAATTCTGAAGAGATTGCATGTTGAGTGGCGCAAACCGCACGGCAACGCCGCGCTCCGGCTCGTCACCAGAGCGGAGAAATTAAAATATTACATATTTAATTTCTTTGAGCGGGAATCGAAACCATAACCTGTACGCCACTACTGGTCTAATTATATAAAAGTAATGTGAAATATATAATGAATATATGTTGATTATCTTACTTTTTTAATTATATACGAATTGAAATATTTATTTTATTTTATATTTCCCTTTCTTCGCTCTAGTGTCGAGGTAAAGAAAGTTCCGACACTCTACTCGCAATATCTCCGGAATTCGGTGAAAAGCGGGGAACGGAGTGTCTTAACACTATGTTCCCTCTGCTTACCCTGTTGTGTATAGCGTGAAGCTGATAAAGAAAAAAATTAAAATACTATATTATTTTCAGTATAATATGTTTTAGATTATTAAGGCATGAGTAGTGAGTGCCAGTGTGAAACTGGTGCGGAAAGCTATATAACGGTATAATATAACTTCAAGATGCATTTGCGCGTACCTATATTAAATGACGCATAAACATATTTTTGCTTTTAATACAAAAAACACAATTCATTTCACAATCTTTAAAAAAATACACTCAATTTTTTAGAAATAAATAAAATTAAATAAATTATTTTCAACATAGCCTTATGTTGTTGTTAAAATAAATACATGTATCAAAATTTATATAGTTTGTATTTATCTCTTTGATGCTTATTAAATACTAGTGGGCGCGCGCAGTTTCGCCTGCTTATTTGCACCCTAAGGGGTGAAAACCTCGACACACATGTTCAATAAAATATTTTTAACAGTTTGAATTTAACTTTTTATAAAAATCGGTGGCGATTTAAAGACTTTTACATATAAACTTTCAACGCCTTATTTGAACCCTTAGGCGGTGAATTCTAACCATGAAACACGTGTTCAATGAAATGTTTTTAAAAGTCTGAATTTCAAATTTTATAAAAATCGGTGCCGATTTAAAAAAAAACCATACAAACTTTCAACCCCTATTTCATCCCTTTAGGCTTAAAATTTTTCAAAATCCCTTCTTAGTGGATGTCTAGATTATGAAAATAAACATCTGTCCTAATTTCACGTTTCTACGCACAGCGGTTACGGCTGTGCGTGCGTCTTACCTCAGTCAGTCAGAACATATCCTTTTATATATATAGATTAAACTGTTATAGCATCATCAAAAATAATAATAATAATATGCAATATACATATTTTGTATAAGTAATCAAAAATGATTTTGCAAGAAACAGCTAAATATAGAGTGAATGATGAAATTACCAGTTACTTAAAAGACAACCTACAATGTATAATTGATGAGTTAAGATATGACCTTTTTGACTGGTATTAAAATATCACAACGTTGTTACGTTGCGATATTGTTGCATAAGTATCTTAAATATAAATCACGATGTACGTGTAAGTATGTAGAAATTGTTGCTACTTTTATAGCTGATATATGTTTGAAATGATAAATAATTTATGGCTTATGGGCATCAGTCACGACACTATCCAGTATAAATAAAAATAAATTATATTCACGCTGTATCCCGCACACAGCAGGGTAAGCAGAGAGAACCTAGTGTTTATACATTCCGTTCCCCATTTTCCGCTGACTTTGGAGACTTTGCGTGTTGAGTAGTGGAACTAAACACCGCGCTTTGCCTCGACACCAGAGCGAAGAAATGAAAACATACATTTAAATAAACATTTCATATCCTCGAGTGGGAATCGAATACACAACCAGTTGCGTTTACAGCCACGCACTTGTGCCCCTGCGCCACTGGCCTAAAACTGGCGTAAAGAAACATATTTAACTGAATATCTAAAAAAACAAGGTGAACTTTATTACCGTTACATCACTATTATGCTAGACTGACAGGTAGCTGGTAATCATTAATTATATCAGTGATGTATGTATGGCGAAAGGCTACTTTTACACTCCATGGTCATTCTTATCAAGGCGACACAAAACTTGCGGAACTCTGTTGCGTCAAATGACGAAATGAAAACGAGTTACGAACAAAGAACTTACATAGATTAATATATCGTAACAGGCTATATTTAATACTACAGTTGAATATTTATAAACACTATGAATGGTAGTGCATTGTAGACTCTTTTAAATAAAGTGTTTTAACGCTATCGTTGCAGCCTACAATAGAATCTGCGTCAGTCTGTGACAATTATTATATTAATATATTATTATTAATATAAGTTATTATTACATTAATAATAACGTCTTTTGGAATATACTATTTTTTTTGTTTTAAATTTTAAATGGTTCTACAATATTTTTAAGTTTTAAGTAATGACAGTATAAAATGTCTACTAGCGCAGAATTTTCTATAAATATTTGAAGTTGCCGCTGTAAGTTAACATCTGCCGCAAGAACGCCAATATCTTGTTCGGTATAATATGCTATTTCAATTTTAAGCAGTCACTTAATAAAACGAGTTACGTTAAACTTTTAGAGCTACGAACCTATATAGGATTAAGAGGCTTTCAAAGCGAATCATTTTTAATATCAATACAAATATTGTGGCAATTTGTTTAGAAAAGTTAGTATTATAATTTCTTTTTTACCTTCTTGCTGTATTCCGCACACAGCAGAGTAGACAGAGGGAACCTAGTGTTAAGAGATGTCATTCCCCATTTTCTACCGAACTTTACAGGCATTGTGTGTTGAGTGGCGGAACTCAACGCCACGAAACCAAAGCGGGGAAATAAAAATATAAATTTAAATAAACATTTACTTTCCTCGAGTTGACATCAAACCCACAACCAGTAGTGTTTACAGTCTCACACATTTAGTGCCCCTACGCCACGACTAAGTAAGTGATTATAATATACTTATACTTTACTTACTTAACATCGTCAATCTTGGGGTATGTGCATATCCTTAAAGTCTTCGTATTAGATCCAACTGCGTATAACTTTCCGTTGGGATGAAACTCCGCGCATCTGACGGCCTGTAAGTCTTCTAACACTGTGACTGGCTTAAACGTTGGCCTGGACCCGTTCACTTCCGGTACGGCTGGGGTAGATAGGGGTGCGTTTTGACCCCCATTTCGGTTTGGTGTCTGTAATTAAAAGCGTTATTAGTATTTTTGATATTTCGAATAGAATAAAATTATGTATTTTTGATTTAGAATAGTTGATTTGCGAGATATTTAAGCTGTGGTATAGAATAATTGACAAAATTAAATAAACAAATGATAATCTCTTATGAGTTTAGGCTTATGGTACTATTTTTTTTACAAGTAGTAATATAGACATATATATATATATATATATATATATATAAAATTGATCCTTATATTTTAATTCGCGTATTGATTGCAGAACAAGTCTAGCTGAATTCGAAAATTATGACGCTCAATCTGACGGTGCTCTTAATCGATGCAATTAAGGTCGTATTATAGAAGAGATTTAAAATGAAATAAACAAGCGACTGCTTCGAAGGGGAGCGGTTACTATGACGTAATTTATAACTAGTGTTATACTATACTACTACTATACAATACATGATATTCTTATATAACGTTAATCCAGAGATATTTTTCATGACGCGAGTACCTATTTACTATTATTTGTCATGATTTATAATTAATATTAAACAACTTAGAGGTCAGTCGTGGCGCAGCACTTAGGCACAAAGTGTGACTGTAAACTCGACTGGTTGTAGGTTGGATCCCCACTCGAGGAAATTAAATATTTAATTAAATTTATATTTCCATTCCTTCGCTCTGTTGTCGAGGCAAAGCGCGGCGTTGAGTTCTGTCACTCAACACACAATGCAACATGGAAAGTGGAAAACGGAGTATTCTTACCCTAAGTTCCCTCTGCTTACCCTGCTGTGTGGGAGATACAGTGTGAAGCTGATATATTTAAACAACTCAGAATCCGTTGGATTCTAAGAATATTATCATAAAAATAATACACAATATAGAATGAGTATGCTTTTCTTTCTTCACGGTTATTTAAGTTGCAATCTCCAACATATCTAACACACGTGATAATCTTATTGCGTGACGATATTTCTCTTTTTCGCTCATTATAATGCTCTCTGTATTTATTTGCAGTGATACAATCTACACGAATGTAACGATCCACGTGAATAATAATATGTTAGCGTGGCAACTGTGGACCCAGAGGCATACTCTGATATATTCTGGTTACTACAATATTATATAGTATTAAGTTATTAATATATTTTTTTACCTATAGCCAGCTGCTGGACCTAATGACAATTGGAATTGTTTTGAAAATATAAGCTAATATAGTACGTTTTTAGGAATTTCATATATTTGATAATTGAATTTGAATTAGATTTCTCGTAATTTGAATATTTTTCATTGTGTTAGTAAGAAAATAATACAGATTGTTTTGGTGTCTAATGATATTTTCATATTTATATATATTCAATATATGATCGTATAAATATAGTTTTACGTGCATTGGTCACGGGGAGTAGTTATACACATAAATTATATAAAAATGTGAATGCTAGGCGAACCGTTAAATATATGAACCGCAAACCAAGCGACCTGAATCCTCTACACACCCACTAAGATGTTTAATTATAAGATGAAATGTAAATATATTGCTGTTTAATTATAAGGTGAAATGTAATATTACATTGGCGGGCTAGATGCATGAACCTAGCGTAGGAATATTTAGATTCAGCTTCACGCTGTATCCCGCACACAGCTAGGTAGGCAGAGAGAAACTAGTTAAGAAACTCGATTCCCCACTTTCCGTCAAAATCTGGAGGCATTGCGGGTTGAGTGGCGGAACTCAATGCCTCGACACTGATTTGACGATTGATGTCCTCGAGTGGGGATCAAACCTACATCCAGTCGATTT
Source organism: Heliconius erato demophoon (assembly GCA_018249695.1). NCBI lineage: Eukaryota > Metazoa > Arthropoda > Insecta > Lepidoptera > Nymphalidae > Heliconius > Heliconius erato. The sequence continues at coordinate 8,458 of DWQW01004370.1, read as the reverse complement.
TGCAGCCACACTTTGTGCCCCTGCGCCACGATTGGCCTTCAGATTTGGGTTAAAAAATAATATTTATGTTCACAGAAACGCTTACAATAGTTGCTTCGTATTGTAAGAGATCAATATATATGTATTATAGGACCAATAAGGTTTAAGGTTTAACCTTAATGCCTAAAAAACCTTAATAGGACCAATACATTTATATATGTAAAATAAGATGACAAAATATACTCTTCACTTGTAGATCAATAAAGTCAAATAATTAACTTTTAATTGGCAAATCTAATATTTGATTAATTTAATTAAAATGGTTTTGTTTTATTAATTAATAAGTTTAATATCATAAAAGTAGGTACTTCAAGTAGTACAAAGCCTGATGCAGGTAGGAGGTACATACGTGAAGATAGTAGTTTAGCTTCAATAAGTAAAAACGTGAGAATATATTCCAATTATACTACTCATTACGACTATATTTATCTATGAAGAAGATGCAATCATGTATATAATGACTAGTAACTAGTCGAGTAAAATCTTACCTTTGAAGTATGTACGACGATATAGAACGACTTTAATAAAGATTTTTCGCTATACGTAAAGCAAAAGTGAAATATGTTTAGATGAGTATAAAACAGAGGACAGAATTTATTTATTTCTACACTTAGGAGTTTTTAAAAGATTTTGCTATTCCATCGGTTCACAATTGGCCAATATATGAAATGAAATGTTTTAATAATGTATTTAAAAATATTAATTGTTTGCAAAAACTAAAAATACTCTTAGAGTACCACTCTCTGATACCAGAGCAAGGAATAGGAGCCCTATGGTTTTACTAATATACGCATCTTTTCGTCTCCCAATTTCGCGGTTCATCAACATACCAATTGTATTGTCACATAATCTACATATAATTGCCAACTTTCATATTGATAAATCAGCTTCACGCTGTATCCCGCACACACTTACTGCCGAATTCTGGAGGCATTGCGTGATGAGTGGCAGAACTCAACGCCGCGTTTTAACCTCGACACCAGAGCGGAGAAATGGAAATATAAATTTAAGTAAATATTTCATCTCCTCGAATGGGGATCGAACCAGTCGGTTTTACAGTCACACCTTGTGCCGTATTAATAAAAAATTAAAAGTGGGTTCAATGAAGCTTTTTATATTTAAAGAGTATGTAAGTTACGAGTAGTTACAGCTTGACTTAATAAAACTATTAAAAAACTACAAGGTTCAAGAGTTCCAATGAATTAGAATATTTTTTTCTATAACAATTATACGAAAAAGTAAAAAAATACAAGAAATATTATTGTAGAATACAAATTAAAAATCTTAGGTTGTAAATTCTGCCAACCAATATGATATTAATAATAGAGCTCTTCATATTATTAATAAATACTGAGAAATGAAATGAAATTTTGAACGTTATATAACTTTGTAAACAGGGCTGTATCGACTACATGATATTGAATATTGAGTTTACTTTCATACATTTTAGACAATATTTATAGCCTAAAAGAGTAGGAAAGTAAACTCAATATCCGATATCCCGTAGTCAAATACTGTACGGCCAACGCAATTATATTGAAAATTCTCTTAAAATGGCACGACTAGGTACATCTTGTTGGCACTTAAGTGATGTTAAATACAAGTAAATATGTTTGTTACGTCTGTAAATAATAAGAGTATTAATTAGGCCTATTTTTACTTTTTATATGGGTATTAAATAGGTTTATTTTAATCTTAACAGTAAACGCGACAAAGTTGGGGGTTCGATTTCCACTCGATGAAATTAAATATTCAGTATTTTAATTTTTTTGATCTGGTTACGCGATCAGGATCGCGATAGGCAAAGCGCGACGTGGAGTTCCTCCACGCATTGCCTAAAAAAAACTCTTAACTTCACGTACAGAATTTAAAAGTTGCTAATTTTATTTGCAAGTTACTACTTACTACATTTGCAGGTTAGGTTTAAATTTTAAAATTATTAAAATATGTAGCATATTTAATTTAAAAATTGCCACGAAATAAGCAAAAATTATAATTAGCTTCACGCTGTATCCCGCACACAGCACGATAGGCAGAGGTAACCTAGTATTAAGACACTTCGTTCCCCCACTTTCTGCCGAATTCTGGAGGCATTGCGTGTTGAGTGGCAGAACTCGACGCCGCGTTTAACCTCGACACCAGAGCGAAAAAATGGAAATATAAAATGTATATTTCCATTATATAAATAATATTTTATTTTTACTAAGACATTTCGATATTCGTTAAATATTTTATAAATTTTAGCCCAGGCCACGTTCAATAAAAGCTTTATGAATTTTTCCTTGAAACAAGTACACTTGCTTACTTAGTAGAATATTGCATTTTTGTCTTCTATATGAAGTTTCCGACGTCATTCAATCTATTTTTATGGGAGAAAATCAACTTGTCAGACATTTTAAAATTATTATAATTTACTATTATACTTAGTTTGCTTTTTTTCTAGCGTCGTGGTTTATCATTCCCCCGATTGGATATCGAACCCACAACCACTATCAATCCATTTACAGTTAGACCGTCCGTCTCTCCTATTCTACGATAACCTTTTAATGGATAACTTTAAAATATTTTCAAAGGGAAAAAAAACTGCTAATTTCAAATATTCTAGATAGGAACCATATTCACGATAACCTTAAACGACATATAGTCATTGTAATCCAATTTGGAAGTGGTCAAGAACTTAGTACCGGTTTAAATATGTACTAAATACACCTGCAGTCAAGCTGTCTTGCCCTAGGTCAGTAGCATAGGAATGTTTCTCGTTTGTCTTTCAAGCTACACCCAAATAACTCAGTTAAAGATATTGGTGTAAGTATTTCATTAAAGTTGTTTAAACCTTGAAATATTCCGTAAATTTTACTAACAGAACATAAATTTTCTTTCTCAATTGTGCCATTTCTAAATATATGGCCTAAATTTAAAAAAATATATATAATTGCACATATATAGCATAAGTAGATATTTTTTTTCTAATTAAAATTAAAAAAAAAACAAGAAAATATAAATTTAATTATAATTTTAAAATTTTCTTGGTTTAGTTCAGATAAAAAATATTATATAATATTTTTTTATCACGTATATATATTATTAGATTACGACTAATAGAACGAAAACATGAACGGTTGAAGAAAAATTCAAAACCTTGATTCACATTTTCATGTTGAATTTATGTTAATATCGATTATTTGATACTAATTTTAAAAAAAAAAGCTTTACGGGATACACCCGCACACAGCAAGGTAGGCGGAGGGAACCTAGTGTTAAGACGCTCCGTTTCCCAATTTCCTGCCGAATTATGGAGGCATTGGGTGTTAGTAGCGAAACTCAACGGCCGCGCTTTGATGAAGTAAGAATATAAATTTAAATGTATATAAAAAATATAGAGACAAAAATATAGAAAAAACAACATTTAGTAAGATAAACGAGTACATATATAAAAACACAGACCACTAGGTATATTTTTCGCATTAAATACCAATAAAACAAACAGAACAATTAAACCAGCGTGACACGGAAGCGTGTTAACAACAAATAATTGACTAATTTCCCTTTAGTCATGATGCGCCCGTCACGCTCTGAGGATTCGAATTAGAAAGTGCACACATTGTTAGGCTCGTACAGTGACAACAGTGCTTTGTAATGCATACGAGTATACTCTGTATGTTTTAATGCCAACTCTTTCATAAAATTACCTTTTCGTATTACATTTTGATTATTTTCTAGAATAATATTAACATTCAGAAAATTATTTTTAAGAAATATTTGAGTACACTAAATAATTATGATAAAATCGAATACTTCGAATAAAAAAATTAAATAATTTCTAAAATATAAGCAAATCTAAGTTGACTTTTATTAACATAAACTATATGTGTTTCAATGGAAAAAGTAAGTCAAAACAGGTTTAGAAAATGCAATGCATTCGTTATAAATATAATTAAAAATAACCCAACAAGAAAGAGACTTATAAACATGGTTAAGTTTGTTAAAAGTGAGATTAGTAGGTTCGATTTCCACTCCAAGAAATAAACTATTTTAATTTGCTACCAAGACGTTTTGGTAACAAGACAAAGCGCGGCCTTGAGTTCCGTCACTTATCATATTTCAAAAATTGGCGACGAAGTGTATTGATACTAAGTTGCTTGTGCCTTCTATTTTTTTATTCAATAAATATACTCCAATATAAAAATATATCTATTTAGTGGTAGTGGGCGAATTGAATAATATTCTTATTACTATATTTGGCTAAATATAATATTACAGCATGATTATTTTTTTAGTAAGTAACGGACTGAATTAGTAGTATATAAAAAAATATACTAATATTATCACATACAAACGTCAAAAAGAGGTTAAAAGTGGAAAAAACCGTTTCCTCACACGATATTATGTAGTTGGAACTTTGTATAGAAAGCCTCACACCTGACACTGATTTCGAATATGTTACGCAAAAGCGCTTTCTTTTTTACCTATTGATTAAGTTTTTTTTTTTCTTATAATCGTAATCATATTACATAAAAATTATAATAATTTTATTTAATAAATATTCGGAATGCAAATATATTTGATACATATGTATATATTCCGAATAAATTTATCGATGAGTAGGAAACCTCGGAACGGATGAAAAGGAGAGAAAGGAGCAATGTATCACTCAGATTTCTCTGTTTAGATGATAAAAGCTTAATAAAAGTAAAGCCTATATTTAAATCATATTTATATGTTTCATAATCCCACAAATATCTACATGGATTATATAAACATATATATTCATTCAAATATATATAAAATATTTATATATATTTGATTAAGTATGTTTACATAATTGATAGATCGAATCGATCGATCTAAGTTTCTTTCTAAGTTTGTGTAAGTGATATTATGTCAATAAGATATCAAAGATAGTATTTAATTTTATTTGAGGTAATTTTATATGAACTTAAAAAATTGTTTAAAGTAGGAATAATTTATACAACCTATTACATGTTATAATCGCATTGCTATACAACTCATTAAAATGCATTATAAGACTTGAGCAAAGTAAAAGTTATTGCTCATTATAAATTCAATTATACGAAACGCGAATATGGACAATTATTTGGGGTTACATCACTATTACACGAAAAAAAAAACCAGTACAACTGGACCGAGTACACAATAGAATTCACACTCGCATTGCAATACATTAGGTAACTGTATTAAAAAAAAAAACTAGCTTAGGTGTTAAGTAATAGTGAGTTTCGGACGTGACCAGTGTTTGTTTGTGGAACAAATTCGAAACAAGTATTGAACATCCGTTACACGGCAGGCGCACGCGCAGGAAGGTCACGCATCACCGGTGCCGAACGGAGCTTGACAGCTATCGTTTCCTACTTGCCCCCCTGACACTTAATAATAACCACTTCAAACATATAATTCGCATAAGCATCGCCAAAATACTCTTCGCCTCGGCAATCTGATGACCATGTAGATATAGTTGGCTTAGAAAGTACGCATAAATACATACATCAAGTAGCACAGATACATAAAATATGGACAAATTAACGCGGAACTACAGACATCTTGTTGGGCTATAAGAAAGGAATGCAATTGTTTAAATAAATCACCTCACATTGAGTCCACCGTCTCTGTAGAAAGTTGTTCAATTACCTGAAAGGCACTGATGCGTTTGGGTGGAGGCACTTGTGGTGATCTATCAATCAGATTTTCCATGGAATGCCGCGTGAGGAAGTTCTGTTTCTCAAACGTTGTGTTTGCTTTGTACGCAGCTCTGTTAAATTTAGTGGCGGGTGCTACTATTCTGTTTCCATTTTCGTCATCGTCCTCCCATTCGGTGACCACTTCGGTGCGGACGTCCTCGAGCGATCGGGATCGGCTGCAGGGACAAGCGGGCGAAGCGTTCGGGTTACGAATCTGCCTCGGCCTCTCTCTGTTTAGGTACAGGTCGGCGTGATTGTTCGGAGTCGGCGCACCCGCAGATCTATAGCTGGGTGATAGGAAATAGTAATCCCTCGATTTATTGCTATACGCACTTAGTCCCGAGAAATCCGAATAGGTGGAACCTTTGGATGAGGAAGTTTTAAAGTTTCTCGCGTCTATCGGATCTGGCGGACGAAAGTAAAAGTTAGGTTGCGGGCGGGAAAGCGGGGGCCACGGTCTGAACGGCGCGTCAACATAATGTGCCGGTTTCGACTTCATATCGGAAGAGATCCGCGCGAGTGCGGATGTCGCCGAGGGTTCAGAGCTACTGGTGGCGAGCAGAGCGCGCGGCGTGCACGGGCCCACCACCTGTGCGCGCCACGGATTAGACAGAGATGGGAACATGGAGAAAGGCGCACGCGCACGTTCCGCTCGATCCGTTTGGAGCTAACAAGTGAAAGGGGTAGCCCGCGCGGTCAGAACGCTCGCAAAGCGCTCTGATATCTCTTTGTTAATCTCGTTAAACTTCAATATTTATTACCTATAAAATTGTCGAATACACTACTTAATTAAGTAAGATATTTATTAATGAAGAATGTAGACTATTAAACACTTTCTAATAATCGACTTCGTGTTAGCATTATGGTAATCTAACTTTGTTATGATCTGTCCATAACAAATTAGCAGAAAAATCTATTATTTTTTTGTCTACGGGTATGTAGTAAATGTTTATAAGATTAAAATTTATGAATCCGACCCAAAAAATCATTTACAAATCATAAAATAATTGCAATTGCACAAACATGAAAATATTAATCAACACATAGATATAAATAAAAACATGAGTTTTCGTAACAATTATTACTCAAAACTAAGTTGCGTGGAGGTAATTGATTATATCTGCACGAATTATTACAAATTATAAGTTTTCGAAAGATAATGCTTGACGAACTTTCACCTGAAAAGTAAAGGTGTCAAAAAAAATATTAAGTAACCAAAACTACCTTAAAACCAAACTACCTTCGAACTCTCTATTATCATGGTAAATAGTAATTGACTTTACAGTAGAATATAATTGAGATAAACAATAACCCCTAGTATTTTTCATAATAACAATAGTCTAGATAATTGTAGGACAAAAATAAAAACACAATAAATTAAAACTGAGACAGCTACTATAAATCACAAAAACGTTGCGCAGGCGCCCACTCGTCTTGAGATAATGCTGGAAAACTCAAACACTTAATTAACCGCCATATACGTAATGGAACCCAAGGCTGATCCATATATAGATCATCATATTAAAAACAAGTTTATGACATAAACTCATCACAAACTTATATCATCCTACGCGGTAAAAATGAATCAGTAATTAGTAGCATGTACCTACTGCGCTAGGTACCTACAAACTGACTGTAAATATCTGGGTTATTATAAAGTAAACATACACCAGAATGTATTTTATAAATATATACATTTTATTACTTTGACGTATCCACCTTGAGAGGTTAGTGAAGCGAGATAGCAGTGATAATGTAAGTACTAGGTAGAATTATTTCCACTCCGATTTGACACAATTCCCCAAGGAGTTGGAATTTACCGTCTTCTCACTATTATAATATTTTTATAATAAAAAAAATACTTAAAGCCCTGATGTACTCAACTGTGATTATATAATTTTGTAGCATATAGCCATATATGCTATATAGCTGTAGTAGTATAGAAGCACTTTGTTTATCGCGATATCTCTCGACACCACACTCATCGATAGCTAACATATTCTACTCAAATATTTTCATAATAGCAATTAAAAAATACAAGGCGTGGAACACCGACAAGTTCGCTACAAGGTATTAGTTTCACCGCACTATTACAGTCACATTATTACTTAAGATACCTTGGATGAGTCCTATAGTACCCACTTGAAATTTCTCAAACTCCAAATTGGTACTAAAGTTCACATATTGCAATACAATGTTCTAGTTTGCAGCTAAAGATACGTTCTTGAAGCTTGTAATTTAGGTGTTTTCGAACTGTTTATTATAATTAACTGTCGTCGTTTTAATTTTTACAATTGTAATAAAAACCACTTTGGTAAAGATAATTGGACTAGGAAGATAGGAACGACCAAATATCGTGTATATTATATAATTATTTACATACAGTTATTATATATATTCATATTATGAAGTCTGATAAAATGTCAATTTCTTAACATCAACATAAAAAAAAGGTAGAAAAAGGTTTTCTGACATGTCATTCACAGTTCAACGATAATTTATTAAAAAGCGGATTATAATTAGACTTAATGATCATAAACCCTAATAAACCATACGATTAAATTATAATAAAAATGTTTACATAGATGTATGATGTAAATAAATAAATTAGCTTCACGCTGTATCCCGCACACAGCAGGGTAGGCAGAGGGAACCTAGTGTTAAGACACTCCGTTCCCCACTTTCTGCCGAATTCTGGAGACATTGCGTGTTGAGTGGCAGAA
>DWQW01004369.1:0-19999 GCA_018249695.1 Heliconius erato demophoon | reverse complement strand
AAATGGCTATTTCCTATAGAGATGAGGAGGCAATAGATATATTACGGAAACAACTAACTGTGCCGCAATCAATATAATCAACGGCCAAAAACTCGGATTTGACAAAAGGAACTCGGATTTGACAAAAGCAGACCATTCAAGATATTAACGTCCACTTCACATTTTTAAAAAGAAAAAAATATCATTTTTAAAAATAAATTAAGAACAAAAAAGGCACGGACAACAAAAGTCTGTGGCGCAAAACAATTCAAGTATAAAAAAAAAAAAAAATGTCTCGAAAATTGGAAAGGCAAGTGAGGAATGGGATTGTCTTAACACTAGGCTCCCTATGGCTACCCATGCGAGGTACAACGTGCAGTAAATTAAATTATTTATTTTTTATTTTATGATATTTGTTTTAATATTTTTGAAATGTTATATGATTGGTCGTCTATTTTGTACTAAGTACTCCTTAAGCTAATCTTATTAGAATATTTAGTTAAATATACAATGTAGTCTATTTTTTATATATTAATTAATGTTTTTTTCTTCTTATTTGACTAGAGTACCGGTATAAAATGTCATCAAAATTATATTCCACATACAGTGTATAATTTTCACAGTCATCGACTATAAATACGGCATCATTTTCGCGAATGCTAAAAAGAAATCCTGAAATGGGTTTACTTTGGTAACGAAATCAACATAAATTTAACAGAAAATATATATGTGTTTTCTTATTATATATAGTAAGACTATTTACTTACTCCTGCCTGCTCAGAAACAGTAGTTTTAAATCGTTATTCTCTTTTTACTTTTTAAGAAAGAATATAGGGACATGACACTCCGTTCTCCAGCTTCCGCCTGAATTAGAGACATGACGAAACCGAACGTCGCTATCTTTTTGTAGATATCCAAATAGAAACTAAGATGAACTCTCATATATATTATTTCATAATTATTGGAACAAAATATAAAGGAATATTCTTTTAATAATTTTAATTTAACTAACGAAATTCAGCAAATACATTTTAAACATATAAGTGCAACTAACATATGGTTTTAACTTAATATCAATTATCTAAATGAAAAAAATAAATTAGAACGAAGTGTCTTACGAGTAATTGTGGAAAAAGTAAAAAACGGAGAAGATTCTGTTCCTGTTCACGATGTATTCAGATTAAATAGCAGTGTAAGCAGAGGAAACCTAGTGTTAAGACACTTCGGTGCCATATTTTAGCTTTATTGGCTTTGTTTTATTACCAGAGAAAAAAATACATAAATCATTACTCAGAGTGGGAATCAAACCCGCGCCACTGCTGTTGCTGAAACTATTGCTTAAGGCAGTCGCCTCCAGTTATATTTTTTTTATTCTATAAAATAAAAATATAATAATAATAACTTACAAACAAAATTTAAACAGCTTTTGCTTTCGCATTATAATATGAAACTTATGATGTCACATCGAGAGTCTTAAGAAAGTTCATTCATTCAGAATCAGCTGGTAGTGTGTCTCTTTCGCAACTATTGAATATTATATCTTAAAGTAGTGCTGTCTCGCTCTAAGGAAGTGACGTCATAACGAGGTCGTCTTTCAGATTCACTCATTAAATAAACAAGGAATTAAATGGGTGAAACTATGGAACGGATCTCTGTGGATAAAATTATTTATTTTTCGTTGGGTATGGATAGTGAAATTAAATTTGTATATATATTTGTGTATATCTTCAATATTTTTTCGTGTTAAATAATAGATGGTGCACATTTATAGCTAGATTTTTTAATTATTACGTGTTGATTGGTGGAATTCAATGCCGTATTTTGTCTTGTTGAACTGGAAACTGGAATTGAACCCACATTCTTACAATCACACGCTATGCCAAATGAACAAAACATGGAAAACACAGTGATATATAATTATGTTTTTTCCAAACATCCTCAAAATATAGAATATTCTATAAGAAATTATATATATTTTATATCACAGCTACCCTCGCCACTGTAACGCACATTGCGCCCGTTTTAATTCGTATCCCGACCCCGCTGTTCTTCATTATCTTATTACTTAGCTAACTTTGTGTATTGCGTCGAACGCGTTTTGATACTTTGGCTAGATGTTTTAGTTGTTTAAACCACTATATACAATATTATTATATAATTGTAGTAGTAGAATTTTGATTGTTAACTATCTAATTTACTTATATTTATTTAGCAATTTAATTAAAACGGTTAATGATTTTAGTTTTTATTTTTGACAAGAATTTTATTTGAAGAGAAATAAATATTAAGTTACATATTCTTCAACATCAATAACTTTACCTTATAAATTATTTTCAAAGCAATAAAATTTCTAAGCATCGAAGTGCAATGTCTGACTGTGCATGCGACGGTTACGAGTTTGATTCCCATTACGAGAGCAAACTATTTAGTAATTGCTAATTAGACAAAGTGTGTCGTCGGAGAGTTTATGTAATGGAATGGGATAACTTACTCTGTCATCTCCGATTTTAAAAAAGAAAGAAAATTAAATCATGGTGCAGCGCTAAGTTATGTTACTGTATGTACGGTTGTATTTTCGATTCCCACTAAATAGAATTAATTGTTTTCATTTTCCATTGATTCTTTTTTTTCTATATTGTTAGTTAACAAGACAAAGCGCAGCATTGAGTGCCGCCAAACGACACACAATGACTTGAAAATTAGGTGCACAGTGGGGAATGGAGTGTCTTAACACTACACTCCCACTACTTACCCGTCCTCCTGTTACATATGGGATACAGAAAAACGAAAAAAAAATTTAATAAAATTAATTACAATATTACCAAGACCTTTCATCTGCGTACAAATCTTAAGACGGAGTTCTTAGACGTTAATGCCCGTCGCCTTCACCTTGACCAGTCTTAACTTTCACCCCAGTTCTGCTGCCCTGGTACTAAAAACTGGGTCATTGGAAGGGTTCAATGTTTTCAGCTTAGCTATATTTAGAACTAACAGGAATATTTTGTATAGGGTGTGTACTTTCATTGAAATATTTTATTATAGAATATAAGACATAGTCGCTTATAAGCGAGCTGTTATAATATGTTCTACAAGATGTTGTTTCGTGTTTTTATTGTTTTCAGTAAGCAAAAACACTAAAAAAACTAATATAGAGATAAAAAGATGTGGAAACAAATTGGGCATACTATATAAAAATACTTCTACTATAACTATAAATATATCACTATTATAGCATTTTTATGAATACTCTGTTTCCAGTATTTTCTTATTAGAATAAATATTATCAATATCAATCAATATATGGATAAAGCTGCTTCATTTTTACATATACTAGGTTAGGTAGATGAAAGGTAAGGTTAAAATACACCGTTCACAACTTTAGTGGAACTGAACACCGTACTTAGTCTTAATACCAGAGCAGGAAATAAGAATAATACAAGAATAAGAATTATTTTATTTTATTTATTGAATAATTCATCCCTAAGTGGAAATCGAACCCACAATTAAGACTATATGATAAATAATACTTAAACAATATGATTTTATGTTTTATCGCAATGTAGAGGGTTTTTCAAGATTTTATCAACTTGACTTTTAGTTCTTTCTTTTTCTTTCCAAGCAAACTGGCACAACCATTGTAGCAATCAATTGTTTATATATAATTATCATACGAATTCTTTACGAATCCTTTACCTATTTTAATGGTTATCGTAGAATATTTTACAATAATTAAGTACATAATTGTTCAAAACAACGAAACCAATTAAGAATCACTTTACATAAATTTTAATTATACAACAATAAGAATATCTCAGAATAATTAAAATCAATTATACAAAAAGCATCTAATTTATTTGACACTTGCTTCAAGTTTCAACTTTTCAAAAATTAACAATTCTAAACGAGGCACAAACAAAAAAATCAACAGAAATACGCAAAAACTAACTGAAATACCTGTGATTTACACTTAAAAATAGAATTTATTATAACACATATTAGCGTTTCTTATCATAATTATGTTACAAAAACGAGATAGCACGTCCCAATAGACTTCAAAGCGGTATGCCGACGGCGGCGTACATAAAAGAGCCGTCGGTGCCCACGTCTTTGATCCGAACGCGACGGTACTGAGCGAAGGATGCTGTATTTTTAGTTCTAATAACTTATTATAGTTCAGTCATTAAAGGTTCTTGGTTTAAATTTTCTTGAGTGGAAAATTTTCTTGGATTTTATTTTTAGTGAAGCTTTTTTTTTATTTGATGGTTATGGAAGTAAGAGATAGGTAGGTCTTGTTGGATTGTATTTTTTTGGTTTTAAAGTGGGATGTCTTATTAGTTTTTTTTAATTTAATTACGGTTTTACTTTAAATACTGACACCAAAATATAGTTTTTATTGTTTTTGCTTTTTTAACACTTCACAATGTATTACAGATGAATTATTGTTTTTTTAACATTCTCAAAGTAGCGGAGTCGAATTTGCACTTCTTGGAAACCGTTAAAATTTTTATCCATTTAATAAAACAATAATAAGTGTAAAATAAATTATCCAAAAAAATAATAAAATAAAAACTCTTGGTGTTTTGACAAAAAAAATATTTAAAATGATAAAAAACTTCTCTTTTAATGGTTATTTTTAAACCAACAAAGACGGGTTCGACGACTATATTTTCTACCTAACTAGATTATACCTTTGACACTGGATAAAAAATCATACACTTCATTAACAGGGGCTGTAAAGATCTATAAATAAATAATAAAAATCAAAAAGCTTTATCAAAGTTTCTTAGAAACTTAGTTCCTATAAGGTATTGTTGATACTATTACTATTACTTCTTGGTAAATCCTTGTTTCTGTTACGATGCAGAGATCGATCTCAGAGATACCTTTAAAAAAGATTTAGTTGAGATGACAGATTCTTATTATTATAAAGTTTATATATTATATATTTTAAATTGATAGGGCTTTTAATACTTATTTAGAAAACGTATAAAAATTTGAACGTACGTACGAACGGGACTCGAACCCGCGCCTCCTGGAAACCGACCAGGTGATAGGGTGTTTGCCTGGGGTTTTTTGGAGTCAGATAACGTTATAATTTTTATTTCCATGCCCTGACAACACGCAGCGTTAAGTACCGCCACACAACATGCAGTGTCTCGAAAATAGGTGACAAGTGGAGAATGGTGTTATTTTATGTGTTTAAAAGTTCTCTTTTCATAACCAACTACAAAAGGCATACTTGAAGCTGTATTATAAATAGTTCATATACTTATCACATATCCTTAACTAATATTTAATGGTCGGTTCGGCGGTCGATTAAGGATTATAAATAATATAAAAGCTATTTTTTTATTTATTTACTAATTTTGATATATTATTGTATGTTTCGATATATTATGGCAACGATGGTTACCAAAAATTGAATTTCGTCTCAACTTGATCAAAAGATCACGGCCAGTTCTTGTTTAAATAACTTTAACCCGAGTTCTCTTGTAGAATCCATGATAATTTAATATTGCATCAAAAATCCAATATTATAATGGAAATTGAAGTCAATGCCACAAAATACATATGTTTCTATAGAACTCCAACTAAAAATATAAATTGAAGTCACTACCTCTCAAAAAATACATAAGTGTCTATAGAACTGACTAAGCAATACAAAGAACTTACTTAGCAATTAAAAACTTTTATTCAATGACATATGTATGTAACTACCTAATATTTGCATATCACATACGTATAATAAATATCAATATCAGCTTCACGCTATATCCTGCACACTGCAGGGTAGGCAGATGGAACCTAGTGTTAAGACACTCCGTTCCCCACTTTCTGCCGAATACTGGAGGCATTGCCTGTTGAGACTCGACACCAGAGCGAAGAAATGGAAATATAAATTTAAGTAAATATTTCATCTCCTCGAGTGGGGATCGAACCCATAACCAGTCGGTTTTACAGTCACACTCCGTGCCGCTGCGCCACGGTTGGCTTCAACAAATAGACTGGCATCATATAAGTAAATTCCATTTATGCGATTTTTTTAAAATTAAATACTCTCTTCAATGATATATTTTATATTAAATTCTTAATTACATTGAAATGTAAAAACATTTTAAGAGTAACTTTACTTAGAAAGGTCATGAAAAATAAACAAACCAACATCCCGACATATATATTAAATGTAGGTATTACTTAATATATAGATGTTTCAAAGGCTCATTTACCAGACCTTGGACTCTGTCTAGGTATTACATTTAGTAACATACGTTTCTGTATACATACTATAGGTATATGCAGAACCTACACTTCCCTTAACCTTCCCAAGTATTCCTTTGCCAAAGAAAAATCCACGCCGGATTAAAACTGAGCGCATTCGTGTGTGAACGCGACTGTATCTTACTGAACAAAGGAAGGGAAACATTTTCTTGGTAAGCTTGTGATACAGTGAATATAGTACGCTTTATTTATTCTAATCTACTGTGTTGAGGCCAGTCGTGGAGCAGTGGCTTAAGCTAGTGACTGTAAATGCGAAAGGTTGGGGGTTAGTTTCCCACCTGTGGGAATAAAATATTTAATCGCTACACTAGTCTTAACACTAGACTCCCTCTGTCTACTCTGCTACATTCGGTATTCTGCGTGAAGCAGAAGATTTTATTTGGTTGAACGTTTGGATATATGTATATTCGGAAATTATTGGTTCAAATAGAAAAATATTTTTGTGTTGAATAGTCCTTTCATCGCGGAAATTCAGCTTTTGCCAGGGTCTGTCTTTTTACTCAACCTACTCCATTTTGCATGGTCTTTGACGTATAGGCTATATACGTTAATCGTAATGTTATATAACCCACTGTACCTGCAGCTAGAACTACCACAGTCACTTAGATTGTGTCATGTGTCATACAGAATAGTTTGACTTCCAATTAACCACACGGGCGAAGCCGCAGGCAAAGTTAGTAGTGGTATATAATAATATTGAATGAGAATGGATTTTTGATGATATTTTAGCTTCATTTTCCGTGGTGAATGGTCTTACCAGAGCGAGAATGAAATAATGACTAATGAATGAAAATGAATCATTCCTTCTCGTGGAACCTATAATCGCCGCGTTTACATACTGACAATGTGAAAATATAATACGATGGCCTCATATCAAATTAATGTTTCTTTATACATTTATAGTTCATACTAAATTCGTCAAACACAATTAAACACATTTCATCAAACTGTCAAACTCTGCTACAGTGATATTTATTAACACACAATATTTTCAATATTTTTTTATTTAAAAAAAAATGTGTTTAATATCTATAGCATTGCTTTGTATATGCAAATTCTGATTCAAATCTCAACATGTATATCTTTGTTGGACCCTCTTTATATTACATTGAAACGTCTCGCTATTTCACTACAATATCCAATTCTGAACACATTCTTAATAACATTTGGTGAAACAATATTAACTTTCTATATTGCAACATATATTTTTTTTAATTCAGTATTAATAGATAATTATACGTAATATATAATACATTTTTATGTAATTTAAACCTTAATTTACTTTATTATAGACTGTGTTGTGCCGATGGCACAAGGGTGTGGAAGTCACACTCTTGTGCCAAGCGCTTACAAAAAGAAAGAAGGGCGCTACAAGCGATCGTGGGTTCAATTCTTGCTCGCCAGAATAAAACATCTAACGTTTTCCTTTCCAAAGAATGGGGAACGGAAATGTCTCAATGGGAACAGATCATCCTAACACTAAGTTTCCCTGTTCGCATAGCCTACTCTGCTAAGTGCGGGATAAAGTGAAGTAAAACAAAAGAAATATAACCATATTACATATTTTTTTTGTCAAGACTTAGTTGTAATCAAAAACTTATTCATCTAAATTAAAATTACTTTTTCTATAGGTAATGATATAAAGAATTTTCTTACAATTGAATAGATATATATATATATAGCACAGATAAATAATACAAACACATATATAACATACAATTATAATCAAAAATAGGAAGATCCACAAACAAAAATATGTTTTTTATAAGATGAAACACAGCACAACAACCAAGGAACGTAACAAATGACAATATTAAAGGGGGATGCGACGGGGGTGGGCATCGCCCCTATCGTCATTTTCTCAAAGCTATAAATTTTGCAAATGCGAATCATAAATTTCGTCAAGTCACTAATGTAGCGAACGAAATAAGGTTACAAGTGAACCGTATTTTTGTGGTATCTTAAAGACTTTGTCGTTGTAAATAGATATAAATGATATTTTATCACTAACGCGTTGAAAGTATGGCGTTATAGGTATAACGACATAAAAATATTTTATAACAATCTACTTAAAAATAGTTTAAAACATCAACGATAGGAATGGCTAAATGACATGAAACAGAAATACGAGTATACATAAAATATAATATTTCTCTATAGGTATATTTTTTTTAGGTTGACGCTGTATTCTGAATATAGCAAGGTAGAGGATAGGTAAGGCTGAGGGTTGTTGACACTCCGTTCCCCAAGCACCGTCCAATTTTTAAAACGTTGCATGTTGAGTGGAGGAACTTAACGTCGCTTTATCTTGTCAAGATAAAAATAATTCCTCTAAGTTGGGATCGTTATATCCTTAACTTATCGATATCTCCAATTAAGCTATGAATCTGTAAAGACCGAAAAATGTCACATCATAATTCAAAGTTAATTAGGATTGGGGCATGTCCATCTCCCACTTACCAGTCTCATTAAGACAACCTCCTCTCAAACATATCAACATAAAAGAGCAACATTAGCAACCTCACATTCAAACATAAGAACATAAAAAATAAACATAAACATATAATAAAACATTTAAAAGGAACCCTTTTCTTTTCAGAGGAAAACATCGGAAGTCCGGCGGGAAGCGGCGGCGTCTCCGGATGTGCCTGCGTTCTACATTAATCTGTTCCTTTTTATACCGCTGAAATCTAGAGACCATCTACGAGTATAATGTACTGAGTTTTATTTGTGCCAGACTTTAATATGAGTTTAGTAAAAAATCTGTTTTAGTATTTTTTTTATTTCTTTTGGCAACATACTCGTTGAGTCGAGGATGGAGGTTAAGACTCTGTTGTAGGTTGCCTCTGTCTATGGTGCTTGGTGCGGTAAAAAAGTGTAAAGCTTGTATTTTTGTGACATTAATTTTATTTAAAGAAGACTTTTCCTTCTAATTAATTTATTCTAGGAAGCAACAAAGTATGGCGTGTAAATGTAGTTAAGCTGACCAAATGTCTCCAAAATGGATGTAAAAATATTTTTTACAAAATACCTTTTTAGTGGCATTTACAGATATTCTATTTTACGGGTAGAGATAACCATGGGTAGATTTATTTCAGAAAAACCAGACTTCATGGCTCGTTATTTATAAGTCTTTATCGAAGTCTCATACTAACAATAACTTGCCGAATCAATATCAGCTTCACGCTGTATCCCGCACACAGGAGGGTAGGCAGAGGGAACCTGGTGTTAAGACACTCCGTTCCCCACTTTCTGCCGAATTCTTAAGGCATTGCGTGTTGAGTGGCAGAACTCAACGCCGCGCTTAGCCTCGACACCAGAGCGAAGAAATGAAAATATAAATTTATGTAAATACTTCATCTCCTCGAGTGGGGATCGAACCCACAACCCGTCGGTTTTACATCAATCGGCCTCGAATCAATATCAACTAAGTATAACTAAATATGAACACACAACCACCATCAAAAAAGACATTTGCCATTACCAAAACAAAAACACAATATCAAATTTAAAAATAAACCAACCATCTTAAGCAATTCTTATTAAAATTGCAACTTTTTAGCAAAACATTTCTATTTTCCTAATAGCTTCCGTCCGCGACAGATATCTGCCATTAGCGGTAATCAGCAACAAACGAATCATTAATTACAAGGAGGGAATGCTATATCTAAGTGAAATGAAACAAAAAAACCTTAGGGCCGCTTAAGATGATTGCGAAGTGATAAGTATATATAGATGTGGTATGCAAGAAAATTATTGATATATAGATAGCACATGCTATAAAGTCTTAAACTAGTTTGAGCTTGTAAGTTATTGTAGTGTAGTGGACACTGGACTGGCTGTGGACTCGATTCCCGATTGGAAAAATTATGGTTTTAATATATAGTCACTTCCACGCTTCCACGCAAACTGCAAACAATAATTTGGCAGAAATCGGATAACATGTGTTTTTTTATCAGTTTCACGCTGTACCCCGCACACAGCAGAGTACGCAGTGGGAACCTAGTGTTAGTGAACCTAGTGTTACACTCCGCTCCCCACTTTCCGACGAATTCTGGAGGCATTGCGTGTTGAGTAGCGGAACTCAACTCGACTCGACACTAGAAAATATTTAATTTCCTCGACTGAGGATCGATCGACCCACAACCTTAATAACATATTAATACAAACTTTTCTCTGCCTATTTTGCTATTTTCACTAGAGAGTGAGAGCTGACGTTATTTAACACAAAATATCATTCCACCGAATGGCAACATTTCTGAACTAAATTTGTGCATTAATTTATTAAACAATAGGCCTTACTTATACCGCATCCATATTTCATAACGGCAATAACAAAATCGTTAAAACTCTACGGACGAGAGTAGAAATGGAATTATTAAAGACCGCCTCCGAGTCGTAAGCGAGTTATCTTAACCACCTGTTGATGGCCTAATTAATTCAATTTTTGTACCACCTTTAACTTTTAGGGTTCGAGAAATATGATTTATTACTTTTGAATTTATTATTTTTTGTTAATATTATATAGGTAGCTAATTAATTATATTGTGTACATTGTTTTTTTTTATTGTATTTAACTTGACAGCTTTCACTTTATCCAATTATAATATATTTACGTATAACGATATTTTACTTAGCAAAAAAAAGCAAAGAATAGCTTCTCGTTTTTCCTGAATAACGCCATGGTTAACAGTCAGAGAGACAGTTAACGATGGCGATTTTGTCTAAAGGAGAACGGACTTTCTAAATACTAGGTTCCCAGGTTACCTCTACCTGCTATATGTGGGTCACAACGTGAAGCTGAAAAAAACGATAATTGACACCTACTAATGTGATTGTTAGACGAAACAGGTAATTATTATAAACAATAATGTTCCTATCATATTAAGGACATCGTTAATACAATACTATAAATTAATTATAATAGTGAATAATCTCTACGTTTTCTCTGAACGTCACATATTCAAATAAAAATAAAAAAATATACGTACAGAACCAAAATAAAACATTTCAAAAACAAGCTTACCGTCTTACACCACGACTTCTGTGCTGGCAAGTGTTAATTCGATTATTACGTTTTCTTTTCACAGGCCAACATTGTCATAATTCAGTTGATGCGCCTTTAATTTCATAGGCTCTTGCACCTTTTTTAGTATTTTAAGCTTTTTTATTGTGCACGATTGTTTGTATGCGATCTTAAGAGGTAATTACTTGTATAGTTTATGGATTTTTGCTTATTATAATCTACTTTAGCCAGGCCAGTCGTGGCGCAGGGACTCAAACGTCTGACTGTAAATGTGATAGGTTGTGGGTTCGATTCCCACTCGAGGAAATGAAATATTGGATTATTTTTCCTTGCATTAACTTCGAGGCAAAACCCGGCGTTGAGTTCTGCCACTCAACGCGCAATATCTCGAAAATTCGGCGAAAAGTGGAGCGTAGTTAAATAAAACAAAAATATAAATAATTAGACTTAGTCTATTTGTAACTGCATATATATATATTTTATTTTTCCTAATAAGCTGCATTTAACTCATGGATAATTTAATGTATAAACTATTACTATGCCAAAACCTATTAACTTCTATCCAATAAACAAAAGCAGCAAAAAAGTTCTAGTAATTTCACTTATTACCACATAAAAAATCATTAATACCGATATAACTATAACGCTTAGTAAAAGTATAAAATATCACTTAGTAAATATCTATTTAGTTGAGAGCCAAAAAAGAAAACAACAAAAAAATATGCATTTTTTATTAATATTAAATATATATTTATATAATCTAAATTACAATGTATACATAAATAGATATATGTACATCACTATAATTATCAGTTAAACGCTGTATCCCGCACACTGCAGCGTAGGCAGAGGGAACCTAGTGTTAAGATACTCCGTTCCCCACTTTCTGCCGAATTCTGGAGGCATTGCGTGTTGAGTGGCAGAACTGAACGCTGCGCTTGTCCTCGACAGCAGAGCAAAGAAATGGAAATATAAGTTTAAGTAAATTTTTCATCTCCTCGAGTGGAGATTGAACCCACAGCCAGTCGATTTTACAGTCACACTTTGTGCCCCTGCGCCATGACTGGCCTCACATCACAATAATGTCTTCATTTTACAAATTACACATTTCACTTTAATCAATTAACAAAAAAAAACTTATTAAAAAAAACACACCGACCATTTTTATCGTTATCAATAAAAAAAAAATATAGAAATAATAACCAACAATTTACAAGTGACAATTACACATAAGTAATTCTCGTTGGGCTCTTGCATTTTTAAATATGCAAATGAATACTTTCTCCATAGGATACATATAGGAATAAAAGTTAAGGACTAATTCGTGCAGGTGTTTCGAGTCATTAAAAAGAGTTTATTACTCCTTCGTAGCCTATCGCGGTTACCATCTAGAGTTTATATTGTTTTTAAATTTATTACAGTAATTACGTTATGTTACGACAGGAGCCGGTGGACATTCGAAATTGATGTCAAAGTATGCTTTTTGAAAAATTAAAAAAATATGCATAAGTTTTTTTTTTGTTTTAACCCTATATTTTAGCATACGTCTCGATTGCAATCAGTAATGGATTGGAGTTAGCTGCTATAAAGTTATTTAATTTACTGATTAACAGAGAGAATAATGATTGTAATTGGATAATTATAGCCAGTTTTGTGGTTGCGGATTTGAATCTTATACTAAAAAAAAAAAAAATTAAATCAGCTTCACGCTGTATCCCGCACACAGCATGGTAGGCAAAGGGAACCTAGTGTTAAGACACTCCGTTCCCCACTTTCTGCCGATTTCTGGAGGCATTGCGTGTTAAGTGGCAGAACTCAACGCCGCGCTTAACCTCGACACCAGAGCGAAGAAATAGAAATATAAATTTAAGTAAATATTTCATCTCCTCGAGTGGGGATCGAACCCACAACCAGTCGGTTTTACAGTCACACCTCGTGCCACTGCGCCACCACTGGCCTCAATCTTATACGATCTTATACGATCTCGAAATATTTATATTTACAATATATGATCGTTTAACCATCTTGAGTGGATACAGAAGTCAGCGTGTTTCATCGCCCAGCAGCTACATCTGAAACCAAGTGAAGGACGAAGTGACTCACTCGCTTCCATGTTTATACAATATAACAGAGCATATAAATGTTGTGAAATATTTGAGGTGAAAAATATACAATAAAACAAATAAGACATATATTTGTTTTAAGAGACAAACATAAAAATTAATAAAATTTGGCAGAATAATCTTGGCAGTCAACATTTAAAATGAATATATCTCATATAGAAACTATTTATTTCTTTTAGCTTTACGACGTAATCTCGAAATAGTCAGTTCCCCACGCGCCGCCCAATTTTCAAGACATTGCATGTTAAATGATGAAACTCAACGCCATCTTGTTGCCAGAGCGAGGAACAGACAATAAGTATAATAATTCCTCCGTCTGGGAATCGAACTCACGACCATCGCGCTTACACACGTGACTGCCTTTAATAACAAAACAGCCCGTTTTTTTACTTGAACATTCATTTCTAGCAATAGATATTACAAATAACTAGCTATTATATACGAGTATAATCATTGCCTTATTAGGAACAGCAATGACAACTAATCAAAAAACACCAGATATGGTATTTCTGTCACATTACGCACAATTACTGTCATTATATGTCAATATACCTATTTAGCATAAGGTTTTGGTTATACACAACATACCTTGAACATAAATGCCGCATCCATTAGTTCAAAGCTCGATTATACTTAACGAAGCCTTCAAAGATAAATGTCTAGTTAATAAATAATATTATGGCATACTCGTATGTATGTATATGAATTTTACTACGACTAAATTACAGTTTGCGAGCGGCTTAAGCTGAGCTTTGCATTTGTGTGAGTGATTATAAAAATGCCAGAAAAAAATATTTTAAAGGTAAAGTTTATTATGGGAAATTAATAAAGAAAATCCAACATTAAAAATGTAAAAAATATTCTACGCAGCATATTGCATCCTTATAATTTTTACTCTCATCTTTTGTGTCATTTGAGTTCATAATGACTTCGTCACGTGCATTTGTCCATTTACAACTTTATCTTTCAGTTTTAATAAATCGAATACAAACAAAAAAAATATACATAAATAAATATGTTATCAGTATAGTTGTAAGTTATCATAAAAACAGTATACATCGATTTATGCTCAGCAAATTACGTTACCCATACACTATATAATGTGAACACTCCAAGGCTCAACTTAGACCTCGCTGACTGTATATTATTATTCTTGTTATTATATGATTTTTATTCCTATTTATGAAGAAATATTAGTACAGTGGCACTGTGACTGACTGTCAATAGAAGAGTTATGGATGCGGTTCCCAATCAGGGGACTAAAAAGCTCTGTGTATTTTTCATAAAATTGCTAATTAATTTTCATTATGTATAAATAAAAAAAAAACAATAGTGTTATAGTAGTTAGTGAATGAACTTATTTTATATCACTGGTATAATTGGTTACCAACACTACGCTTAGACGCAGACGCAACGCAACGATTATAAGTAAATAGACGAGCACAACAAATAAACGTTGAGACCGTCGTGGCCCAGTGACACAAAGGTGTAACTGAAACGTAACGTTGTGGGTTTGATCCCCACTCGAGGAAATGAATTATTATTTCTTAATATTATCATTTCTTCGCTCTGGCTCCAAGACAAAATTCTGGCGTTGAGTTCCGCCACTCAACATACAATGCCTCAAAAAAGTGTGTCTAAGTATTTAATTATAACTATTTTCCCTCTGCCTACCCTGCTGTGTGCGGGATACAGAGTGAAGCTGATTTATTTAGATTTTTTTAAACAAACAAAAAATATTACGCATTCAATACTACAATCTAAACATTTACACGGATTAAATTTGAACCAACAACAATTATATTTTAAATAGTACTACCTAGTGGCAACAAAAATAAATACAAAATAAATAACTAAATTAATTACGTTAATAAAAACAACACGTTATTTTCCAAACGACATTTAAAATAAAATTAAAAACCAAATATTCTAACCAAAACGGAACTAGCCTGTAGCTTTAAAAACCCCAATGATTAATACTCCTATTTTCCATACATATAACCATTACCCAAACAACTGAGGCATTAGACAAGCTATTAGAGCAACGACCGTATATCCAGAGCGCATTAAAATAAATTACACACCTATCTTTAGATCTTAAATAGTATAATTCTTTCAACGGTGTTAAGCATCGTAATTAGAATTCAACACGAAAATATTATCTCCGCCGATTAGCCGTTCCCAGCGATCCCGAACATGACTAGCCATCATTAATTAGGGTGGAATGGGGAAAGTTGGTTCTGCTAAACACGCTTAGAATATATATTTAGTTGACCTTTGTCAGCTAAATCGATTTGAATTATTTATAATATGTTTTCTACTTGACTTTTTTTTATTTAAATTAACAGATAATAAAATAAATATTATCATATGACGTTTTTTTTTTCTATTTTTAGTTGGCAAATTTCAACTTGGAACGTGACATTACAGATTTTTTTTAATAAGCAGACAGACAAACATACAGTAGGTAATAATAATTGAGGTAACCGATAAAGCAACAAAGTTGTAATTGCATTAATTTAATTATAAAACCAAATAATTTTTTCATAAATAATTAGGTCACACACGCCCCGTTGTTCCCCATGCACATTTTTCGTTAATAAATATTTATAAAGACCTTATGTTAAAATATGCACAGTGAAAGCGTTAATTCGGCTCGTTTGGTCATTTTGCCTTTTAGATAATCATAAAGATACAACAAACAACAACTTTTTTATCACTGTTGTTTAAACACAACAACTGTTTTTCATTTATTTCGAGTCAAAACGTTGACTGTTATCGATCTCTTTTTGTGGGACTGTTGGCATATAAAATTTGGGATTAGTATTTTAATTTCACACCTTACTACACTTTCACACCATATGATTAATTTGGAATGAGGTCGTCAATTCAATTCCTCTGTTACAAGATAGGTGTATATGTGTGTATGAGCATACATTCATGCACTCACACACACATATATTGTAAGTAATTAGTCTTATAAGAGAAAATTATGTGAAATATTTTTTCATAAAGGACTAATAAAAGAAGTATATAATTTAATTTTGCACTATAACTAAAGCAATGTGAGTGAACTTAATTTTTTTTTTTATTTATGGTGACTTATAATATTTTATTATAATTTAATCGAATAAACACAGAATGAAAAAAGTTACATAGTAAGAATGGAAGTCTGCAGAAGTTACAGTAAGTAAGCATAATTTTTTTATCAGCTTCACGCTGTAACCCGCACACTGCAGGGAAGGCAGAGGGAACCTGTTTAGACACTCCGTTCCCCATTTTAAGCCAAATTCTAGAGGGATTGTGTTGAGTGGCAGAACTCAACGCCGCGCTTGTCCTCGACACCAGAGCGAAGAAATGGAAATATAAATTTAAGTAAATATTTCATCTCCTCGTGTGGGAATCGAACCCACAACCAGTCGGTTTTGCAGTCACACCTCGTGCTGCTGCGCCACGACTGGCGTCTGTTTATCATTTTTTATTATTAATTATATTTTTATCTTTATATCCTTCATACACACGTTTTTTTAAAAACAAAATAACTATAACAACGTCGTACTTATCGTTTATGTATTTCCTAAAATGATTAATGTCATGTTCTTTACAACTTTCCGCCAACTTCAACTTCTAGTCACTTCGTACTGCGATACGACAACGAAACCTAATAGAAAATTTTCTAAAAAAGTGGGAAAATAATAAAAATACATACATACTTACCCAGCTTGATTTAAATTTCCATAAATTGTATGTATCAACTAACGCCCAAAATTAATAATCTATCTCCTACCTCAAACTTCGATTGTTCCATATATCTATCCAATCTCTAGATTGGATCTCAATCAAAGATTGACGTAGGAGATAGATTATTAATATTGGGCATAAGCCACTGACGCTTTAATTACTTTTTGTTAATATCTATATCACAGACATTGGCTTTAAAATTATAATGTTATTAGTGCACGAAAGTAATTTCTCTTATACAAGATATCAACTCACGACCATCGCGTGTAAACGTTATCTTTAAACCAATTTATAATATAACAAGTTAAAGTTAAGTTATTAAAATTAAAAATGTTAACTACGAAATAACATAAAATATATACAAAATTTAACCTCACAGTTTTATGTTAACGTGTAGTACAATCTTACCCCTATATTACTTCGTATGTGTAATTAAATACAATTTTAACCATCGTTTAAGATTAAGAATGCGTTGGCAATGTGATAATTATAGTATAGTTTTTGTATTAGGGTTGATTTTGAAAGGTGTTAGATTTTAATTATAGGTCCTATCCCGCATATGGCTAGAATATGTTAATTTAAATTATAAAAATATTTTTAGAGTATACTAATTTATAGATATCATTTATTTTATCCTGATTAAAGTAAAGCAGCGTTGAGGTCAACAATAAATCACAAATCACGCAATTTCAATGGAAAATGATATATGTCTGTGTTATTGTTCAAGTATATGTGGAAAAACAAAAGAAGAACATACCCGAGTTACACAATTTACTTTTACTGCACAGCAAACTTTTACTTTACGTTGTATCTCTCATAAACACAGAGTAGGTAGAGTTAAGATACTCTGTTCCCAATAAAACACTCCCATTCCCCAGTTTCCGCGGAATTTTAAAGGCGTTACGTGCTGAGTGGCGGGACTCAACGCCGCACTTTATCTCGTTACAAGGGCGATAAAATGAAAATCTTAAATATTGCATTCACTTGACTGGGAATTAAACCCTCTACCTGTCTCCATTACATTTGGCCTTTTGTACCACAATTGGCCACTGGCTCAGTTAGTTAACAATATTAAATTTAACAAAATTAAATGTTATTACCCATCTTGTGTTTTTGCTCCTGATAGTTGTTGAGAATGTTAAATTTTCTATGTAAATTTAAGTTTTATAGCCTTACTGTGGTGGGTCCAAATTAGTTTCGATTGTGATCTAGGCATATCAACGGAGCTTTTATGAACGTGGCTGATTTACAAGTTGATGGGATCTACGATACAGACGGACGTTTCATGGACTTAAAACTACTATATACATAGCTATAAAATAAGGTTTTTTTTATATGTACAGATATAAAAAAATCAGAAATTATTAATTTTCGTATATTATAATTATAATAATAATTTTTAATATTAACCTTCTTTTGCCTTTTTCAACTTTGAACCACAAAGAAACAAGTCACCTAGATATATTAATTAATGGACTTCTTCAATCTCATTCACTATCATGACAAAATTTGTATAGAATCTCCTCTTTTAATACAGACGCAGTTGTGTAAAAGAGTCTTTTAAAATAATATAAAATAAGTAAAACTCTCAAAAAACAGAAAGAAAAAATAGCAGAAAAAGGCGTGGTGTGTTTTATTTTATGATAATAATAATAAAATAATAACATATAAATAAATGCATAAATTATTTTAAGCTTTCACCAAGGTCTAAACTAGCAGCCCTTCTATTTTAATCCTACATTACCTATCTTGAATTTCGCTTTTTTCGATATATTGGCTATTTAGAGAATCTTTTTTATATCTTAAAAATATTTTTAAAGTATTATTCCACACGTAGGAAGAAAAATACTCATTAAGAAAACGTATAAAAATTTGGAACCTACCTTCTACACACGTTTTTAATTTCAAAACAAAATTTAAGCAATAATTAATTTTGAAAATCGAATCTTGTACTTCCGATGCCACAATTTAGCTGGAAACACGCTCCACATCAACATATCAGTTTGAAATGTTTTATAAAACACATTATTACCCTATATTTACATTTGATGTGACTGTTTCACTTGTATAATATGTATTTGCATAAGCTGATATAACCTGCTTAAGTGTTCGTTTTATCGCTTTACGAAAAGAAAAAGCACGTAATTATGTAGTTAGCTTGGGTTCACTCATTTGTTTGGATATAATAAAAAAATATATGTAAACTATGTTTTTTATGTTCAATTTGAAAAATTACTTACAAAATCATATTGTGTGGACTAAAATGTACTTTTTTATACTTATTGTTGCAGAGGTGACCTATTAATTAATCATAGATCACTCCGTTGACGTTTACGAGATGGAACCTAACGCTGCATTATATCATGGGTATTTGTAAGACAATTTTTTACATTAAATTATAGGAAGGATCTTTGCGTTAAATAAAACAAGAAACACTGATATAAATATATTTTTTATTAAAACAACAACAATATTATATTAAAATACAAAAAAAAATACAAAAATTTACCTCGAACCCTAAAAAACTTAACTAACCTAAACGCCAAGTACGGTTTCGTTGGTCAATTTACATTAACTTTTATCTTTAATCTTGGTTAATTGTGACCAGTGATGGCTAACCGTCGCCACTTATCAGATAGTTACACGCGAACTCTACTAAAACGATTTTTGGCGCTAACCTAACCGTGGTTTCGCTTTGTTTTATTTTTTTTTAGCTTTCCATTAATTATAGATTCTAGTTATGCATATAGTTGAGGCCGTCGTGGCGCAGGGGCACAATATTGGGGCTGTAACGCGATAGTTGTGGGTTCGATCCCCACTCTAGGGAATGAAATTATTATTTTTTAATATT
>DWQW01004368.1:0-20000 GCA_018249695.1 Heliconius erato demophoon | reverse complement strand
TCTATGTCATCTAAAATTGTAAGAGCACTGGTACCCATAACACAAGTTAAATCTTACAATGGGTACCAGAGTTTCAATAAAACCAGAGTAAAATTACATTACTGATTGCTACGACAAATAGACTTAAGTTTTTGTATCTGGTTTCTGTACTTATATATTTTGTGACAATAAATTTTCATTTCATTTTCATTTCATTTCATTCCGTCGCATTGGTAACAAGACCAAGTTAAATTCCGCCCCTAAATGAAGTCGAATTTTCGAGGCATTGCTCTCGAAAATTCGACGAAACTGGGAACGGAGTGTGTAACCATCAGGTTTCCCTCTACCCTGCTCTGTGTGGGATATAGCATGAAGCTACAATAAGAGTTTTTAAAAATTTTTGTTTTAAGTAACTGTAATATTCAAAAGTTCGGAAAGCTTAACTTGAGGGCGGCCACGACTCGTCGACCGTACTATAAAAAACGCTATAAGTTATACATTTTTCATCAGTTCGGTGACACATCGCTCCCAGAGGACTCACCGTCCCGCGCGCGCTCGCAGGACCCGCCGGCCACCAGGCGGCACACCGTCGGGCCCGGCGACTGTCGACATGCTCAGGTAATTTATTTGTATATATCCCCTCTACATTATAAAGTTCGTTAGATTACACTGTGATCCGAAATGTCACTTTAGATGTATATTATTATACAATAAAATAGTTTAATTAATGATTTTTTGGGATTAATTGTTTTAAATATATTGTATTGAACAATAAGATTTAATAAAAAAAAATCTCGTCTTCTTTACTTTTTAGTCCAAATAAGATAAAATAGGCATCTAATTGTACATCTCGAACACATCGTAATTTCGTTTATAAAGAGTCTACCAGAAGAAAAAACTCGTAAATATTATCAAAACACATAATTATTTTAATATAGAACATGCAAAATTTATAAAAATAAATATTATAGGCGGGAGATCTGTCTGTACGACCCGCCACGTTGTGCGCCTCTGCGCACTTCACTGTGAGTAGTGAATAGTTTTTTTTTACAGATCCTTATGTGAATCGATGTTGGCATGGCTGTTTATTTTGAGAATCGATTTTTTTTAATTGGGAAGTTCATTCTCCAAATAAGAAAATCGATTAATCTATTTTTGTTACTGGCTCTTAATATTATTATTTTATATTTATGTACTTTTTTAAAATATTTTTAATAGCCTTATGTTTTGTTTAAATATAAAATCTAATTTATTTTAAATATTTTATGGATAAATATTAATTATTATAAAAATAGAATTACAATAATGTCATTGTTTTTTTAATTTTTATTGACAATTAATTTATTTTCATAATGAATCAACTTACTAGCTTACTTTACTAGAATTAATTTACTAGCTTTCTTTGTTGCTTTCATTAATATTTTATTATTTTAAACCCACCACTACTTAGGCTTACATTTTATTTTAATTTAGCTATTCAAGTTATATTCACTTTTTTTATACTGATGGCATTTAAATTAAATATTTATTTAACACCCAAAAGCTATGTTTTTTTTCCTCGTTTACATCTTAATTGCATATTTATACATGTATATAAATACAAAGAATCTAACCCTTCCTATTTCTCTATATAGCAACCAACACAAAACCCAGCAATGGTAATGGGAGTCGGCGTGGGCGTGGGAGAAGCAGAAGTGTCTCTTCTACCAAATACAAATTTAGCTGCAAACCTACCAGCGGTCCAGCACCAGCCTCCACGCTACTGCAGCGTTAAAGATCATCACTTGTTGAAACCGCCCGTTGCTATGCAGACACAGGGTGTGTTAAACTTTTTGTCACTTATAGTAAAATAATACAAAATGGTGTAGAAGCTGTGTAACTGTAAAGTTTCTCATTTGCAGCGTCGTCGTTCGGGCGGCGCGCGTCGGACGGCGGCGCGCACGTGCGGCGCGCCGACGCGCCCGCGCCCGTGTGCCGCCCCGCGCCCGCGCACCACGTACGTATCTACTCTGCCGTACTTGCTATAAGCGGGATACAGTGGGAAACTTATTAAAGTTTACCTTCCTGATCTGAATCAAAAAAGTAAAAAGGTTAAAATCCAGCGAAAATTTATGTTTTAAAATTTTCATACTATTTAAAAATATATATATTTTTCATAAATTTTTCAGGTATCAGATAGTGGTACTCCCACACGGGCGGAAGAAAGTGAACAAACAGAAGAACAGACTGGTGATCCCAATTATAATAGCAATCTGTGCAGGTGATTTACATATATATACTTCTATATTACTAGGTGTTGCGCGTTATGTATTTATAGCCTACAGCCTTCGTCACATATAGCTCAATATAAAAATACATTATCAATTCGAACCAATAGTTCTTGAGATTAAGGCGTTCTACTAAACAAATAAATCTCCAGCTTATGAAATAAATGACATACTAATAAGACCTCCGTTGAAAAGATAAATTTCGTTTTCGTAACCAGCAATTTCAACATCAATTATTATAGTCTATATGGCTATGACAATTGATGTTGTCTATTTATTTACTTAGTTATATCCCGCACATAGGGTAAGCAGATGGAACCTGGAACTTAAGCTTTAAGACATTTCGTTCCGATTAAGACGCTTCTATTTCTTAGTTTCCGACGAACTCTGTAGGTATTGCGTAATAAGTGGCGGAAATCAACGCTGCGCTTTGCCTCGTTATCAAAGCGAAGAAATCATAATATATTTTTATTTGTTACCATAGGAAATCATAATATATTTTTATTTGTTGAGTTCCGCCACTCAGAGTACCATGTCCCTATAATCGTTCAATGCGTGGAAAATGGAGTGTCTTAACACTAGCTTTTCTCTGCTTACCCCGTATACGCGGGATACAGCGTGTATATTAGAATGGTCCACATTACAGGTACATGTTAAACCGCGGCAGCAGTAAGCGCCACACGATGGCGACGCCGGAGGACGCGGCCGGCGTGTCCTGCGCCGCGCCGCCCATGGTAATGTGCACATGTAACACTAACATATACCAACACACCGATCTCAAATATATTATATATCTCCATCTCACTCACACCCACTAGCTATAACATATGTCGTCTCTCTCACAGGCAACAGCCGCGTCATCCACCACAAACATGCGCGTGCGCAGGACCGGTCTCCTCACGGTGACGGAGAGACCGCCCGGTGAGTGATATGACACTACTTAAGTGACACAACGTAGTGTATCTAAACCACATTATGCTATAATCAGTGACGTGATAAGACAGATATTGGATATTAATTGACTTGCAGGCAGTTTAAAAGAAATTATTAATTAATTGTCACAATTGTCACAACAAGTGAAAATAGAACCCACAACGCGACGGTTCTAGGTTCTATTTTTACTTTGGGTATGAATTATTTTAATTTCTTCGCAATGGTTAAAAGAGACAACGCTGTGTTAAAATATGAAAAAGACGAAACTGACTGTAGTATATTATATGTATCTTTTAGTATGATGTAGTAATGCTGTAGATTATTTTGATAGATTTGTATGTACCAATTTTTGTCGTAGTTATGTATGTATGAAGTGGTTATAAAGCTACATTTCAAATTGATATATTTTATATTTATTATTAATGTACTAGCGATCTTTTGGCGGACGAAGTGTCTTAACATTCGGTTCCCAGGTTCTCTCTGCCTAACATTCTAGGTGCGTAATAAAAAAAGCCTTAGTACATTATTAATAAAGACCACCTCATACGTACATACACGTATAATTAGCGTTTTTTTATATTGATGTAAGTTTTTAGTAGCACGTTTTTTATTTAAATTTATTATATAAATTATAAAAAAATATATTTGCAATTCTTTTACCCATTTAATTAGTAAAAAACAATATTATATGATATAATTCAGCTTGTTACTTTCATTACAAATTATTTAAAAGATACTTTTTAACTGACGTTTTAATCTGCGATATTGATTGTGTTTTTTATAATACATCATAAATGTTATGGCCATTATATGAATTTGAGTACAAACAATGTATATGTAATTTTAAGTATAGACTATACTATATTCTTTATAAAATAAATTATTAAATTAAATTTAAAAAAAAATATTAAATTAGCTTCACGCTGTATCCCGCACACAGCAGGGTAGGCAGAGGGAATCTAGTGTTAAGACACTCCGTTCCCCACTTTCTGCCGAATTCTGGAGAATGCCTCCATTGCGTGTTGAGTGGCAGAATTCAACGCCGCGCTTAACCTCGACACCAGAGCGAAGAAATGGAAATATAAATTTAAGTAAATATTTCATCTCCTCGAGTGGGAATCGAACCCACAACCAGTCGGTTTTGCAGTCACACCTCATGCCGCTGCGCCACGACCGACCTCAATAAAATAAATTATTATTTGAATTAAATACATAAATTTCACAAAATCACTAACTATTTATAAAGTAATGGGAATGCATTGTCTGAATGGAAACAGAGTTTCTAGATTCCCTCTGCCTAGCTCTGTTATATGTGTGATACAGCATGAAGCTATAAAAAAATTAAGCAATTATTGTTTGTAGTCAAATTCTATTTTATTTTATTATTTTGTTGTATTATATATACTGTATTAAAATAGTTACCAAAATTACTAAAATTTTTTACAACATTGGTAAAATATGTAATCAGCAAAATTATGAAATCACCGCCTAATTTATGCATTTTTGTGATATTTTTTTTTATTAATAAAAAACTGTATGTAATGATTTTACGTATAGTTTTTTAAAATATTTAACACAAGCATGCCCACGCATTTCTTTTTTTAATTTGTGTTTTATTTTTTTCTCTTTTTAATTTTTTAGTAATAAGTCCGGAATTAGTTATGGAAGTAGAAGCTCGAATGAAACGGAACTACCTGCCCCCCTCCATACAAGGGGGATATAACTATCAAAATCAAACTGGTTACCAAAGTCCCCCACCTAATAACACTGCCAGTGCCAACCCACAAGGTTCTATTACAGCTGGTACTCCAAATTTTGCCAAAAATTCCATGAAACCGGTACTGGAAACTATACCTCAGGGCAGTATAATGGGTTCTAATCAAGCGACGACTCCTTATACTCCTTCTTTATCACAGTTTTCGCCTTCTCATGGGGCTGTTCCTCAAACTGGGTCAATTATAAATGGTACTCCAATGTCCAATCAGGGGTCGATTATGGCAGGTATCCCCATATCGACTCCTTTACCAAACATTAATTTCCCTAACAATGTGCCAAATCAAGGGTCCATTATCTCTGGTACTCCAGTTCAAAGCCAATTTAATACTATTTCTAACCAAAGCTCTATAATAACCGGTACAATTACAAGTCAAGGCATGTTAACTGGATCTTTACCTAACAAAGGGTCAATAGTCAGTGGAACCCCAATGCAGAATCAAGGATCGCGTATGGCAGGAACCCCTATACAAAGCCAGGGGTCGATTATGAGTGGTACCCCTATTCAAAACCAAGGGTCGATTATATCGGGAACTCCAGTACAAGGACAGGGGTCGATTATGAGTGGTACTCCCATTCAGAATCAAGGATCGATTGTATCGGTAACCCCAGGACAGGGGTCCATTATGTCTGGGACTCCATTACAAAATCAAGGGTCTATTATGACCGGAACTCCACTGCAGAATCAAGGATCAATTATGAGTGGTACCCCAATTCAAAGTCAGAATTACGCTTCCTCCCAAAATCAGACATTTTCGTCACAAGGATCAATTATTTCGGGAACTGCAATAGAAAGTAAAAATTTTGGCACATTTGGTTATAGCCAAAGTTATAGTCCAAATTTCCCTAACCAAAGTATGCCCAGTGGGTCAATAACTGCTGGAACCCCGGTCAGTTCTGGGTTCAATTCCAATCAGTACAGTCGTCAACGCAAGTATTCCGGGCCGCAACGTGTGAAATTACAAATGTTGGCTACTGTACAAGAAATGGGTAATTTTGACATTTTTTTCTTTTCATTTTCGGGTAAGAACTGGGTTAAGGTAAACCACCTTTCTTTATTTTTACGGTTTTTTTAGAGGTAATTATGTATAATATTGTACTAAGGCTTTTGTAGTTGTGTGTTTGTTTGTGTGTGTTTTTGCACGTTGTTTTGTGTTTGTGTGTTTGTTTAGAACGCTTTTAGATGCATTTTAAGATAATATACAGAATCATTCTTTATGAAAACGTAACTTTTAAATATATTATTTATTATACAAATTTAATACAATATTGTAACAGAGAGGCCGTCGTTGCGTAACGGCACAGACTGGCTGTAAGCGCGACGTTTGTGAGTTAGACTTCCATTAAAGGGAAAAGATTGTTTCATCATTTCAAAAGATTTTTTCTTTTAACTTTTTAAAAGTTCCGCCACTTAAAACGCAATGTATTGAAAATTCGGCGGAAAGTATGGAACAACGTGAAGCAAAAAAAAATGAATACGTTACATAAAATTCGTTACACGAACTCCATATGTAGTTTATATATAAACATTTAACTTTTAGTTCGTGAACACGCGGAGAGATATTCTCCTGTGCGAAGAGCGGAGGTGAGTCCGCCGCGGGCTGCACACGATATAGCATCTGCTAGATTAGAATATCAGCAATTACAGGTAAATATTGTATATACAGGAACCTAGTGAAGATAAAATCTTTAAAATGTTTTCAAAGTGTTTATTTAGCGGGATTTGAACTTCTGTTGTTTACCGTTCAAGCACTAATATTTTTTGGAATTCTATCAAATTCTTTTTTACTATTAATTAAGACTTATAGTCTTAATTACGATTATAGTTATTCAACCTTTCAAACAAATCTTTCTCGTTAATTTACCAAATGAGACCGTCGTCGTGACGCAGTGGAGAAAATAATTTCATTTCCGCTCTGACAGAAACAGAGCGATGCTGAGCGTCTTAACACTTGGTTCCTTCCTTGTGGGAAATATGGTAAAAAAAAACTGATTTTTGTATAAAAATACACATTACATTTTTCTTTACTTCCAGCGTGGCCTAGAACGTCGTAGCGGAACTTCTGCAATAGGTGTGGGAGGTGTTGGAGCTGTTGGGGGAGCTTCCCCACCCGCTGACAGATTGCATACTCCCGCTGCGTCTGTACCAGGTAATGTATAGTCGTTTTCTTTGAAATACTTTTTCCCTTCTTTTATTTTTGTTACTTTTTCTTTAGATAAGTAATTAGACAATATAAAGTATTGGCTTCGGATCCGGACACGTGTAAATGTTCTAACAAATCCGACGACAACAAATGGTACGGTATGGTTTTTTGATACATGTGAAGGTAATCAGGGTATAGAGAGGATCTTGTATCAATACACTATATTTCTTTTTTTCAATCTAGTTTAAGTGAGTGCAGAATGCGTAACCCGACGCTGTGTTTTGTATCATGATAATAACAATATTAAATTGTAAATAACACTAATAAAATGCTGAAAACTATAATTATTTTCTTTTGATCTTCAATCTTTTTATTAGAAAAAAGTAAAATAATATCCATTCTTTTAATATAATCTTAATATTGCTTCTAGGATCTCCTATACACGCCGGTGCGTCCACTCCTACACTGGATCTTAGTGCAGTTGACCCGGCAAGAGAAAGAGCTGCACAGGTAATATATGTAATAAATAGGTAACATATAGAAGGTCGGGGCAAAAGTATTTTCGTATTGTTCATTTAAAGGAAATTATTTTGTTTAGGTATATTTTTTTATTTATTTATAATATGTATGTGCAGTTGTGAACGATGACTTGTTGCCATCTTATGGGTGGTGCCATGATCCAATTCCTGCAGAAATTTTGAGATATTTGATTAACAAAAACCTGACAGGCAGTGTTCTTTTGAGGTTAGCTTTATGAGGTTAGCTTCCCAAAGAGTTCTGCAATGACTGAAATACGTGGAAATCTGATGGAGCAAGGTCAGAGTTATACGGAAGATGCATCTACACATCCCAGCCAAGCTCTCTGGCGTTGACATGCTGCAACACCACGCCATTCCTATTCACCAGATCCGGCCGATTTTTCTCAATAGCTTTTTTAACCTCATCAGTTGCTGACAGCAGAGATCAGAATCGATAGTTTTACCCGGTGGCAAAAGCTTATAGTGGACGATTCCTTTCCAATCACACATAACATCACTTTATCCCGAGTCAGGCCGGGCTTTGCCACGGTCTGTAGGGCTTGTCCATGATTCGACCATGATCTGTTTCCCATATTCTTATCGTAAGTCACCCATTTTTTATCACCCGTAATCAACTGTTTAAGAAATGGTTCGGAATTGTTACATTTCAACAAAGAATTCCAAATAGAAACACGTTGCATTAGGTTTCTCTCGGTGAGATCATGTGGTACCTAAATGTCAAGTTTTTTCTTGTACCCAGTCTTTCGTGAATGATGTAACACTGTTTTATGATCAAGATCTAGTTCTTCAGCAATGTCGTAGCTCCTAATATGTCGATCTCACTCCACTTTCTAAAAGATGGCACTGGTTTTATCTGTGACGGCGTTCAGAGCGAACCTCATCTTTCACACTAAAATTTCCAGACTTGAAACGCTTGAACCACATTTGTGCTACTCTTATTGAAATCGTATTAGATCCGTTAACCGCACAAATTTTTGTAATAAAACTGTACCGATTTTGTATTTATTTCTTCATCACATACGTTCATTTTGCTTGCTTGAAATTTAATTAATTTAAAACCAGCCAGTTACATTCTGTACATCCTAAGAGATTTGATTACCAATAATACATTCAAAATACGAAAATACTTATAAATAATTACGACCTATTATAAATAATTAACACAAGCATGATTCCGTATATAGCAATGCAGGCAGAGGGATTCTGGGAACCTACTGTTAAGACATTATGTTTCCATTAACAATTAGTAGAGGTATTGAATGACGTAACTCAACGCTTCGCTTTAACTCATTACCGACTAGGAATACAAAATATTTAATATCTCATATCCTCGAATCGGAATCGAACTCACAACCTGTCGCATTTATAGTCGCACGCTTTTGCCCCTGCGCCAGGATTGGTAAGCGTAATTTTAATCCCCCGAGGGGGAATTAAACCCACAACCGTTACCGTTACGTTATGTAATAATGATATCATAAATTATATTTTTGGCTAAAGTATAAGATTTCCGCCATCTTAAAAAGCAAAAGTTGTTTTAAAACTTAAAAAATATACAATTTTAACAATTTTTTTTTCTTTTCCAGGACCTATCACTAAAATTAGGTATCAATCTAAACAACCTATATTCCCCCCACCTTTCACAAGACTTATTAAAATCCATCCATTATGGGAGCTACGGAATTCTTTCAGGCCATAGTTCCCCTTCACCAGGTTCCCCCTTACACCAAATAACGGAAGGTCTAAGCTATTTACACACAGGCTCCATAACCAGAGGAACACCCCAACCCCATTCGACCCCTCTAGACCTCCGAAATAACGTCGAAATGGAAACTAATTACCCCCAATTACAAATACTTCCCCAAATACATTTGACGCATAGATCATTAAACAATTCACCGATTTCTAGTCCTAGCTTGGATATGATACAAGAGGAAATAGGCAATGGTAGCCAGAATGAGAAGTTCCTTAAAAGTTATCAGCCCCCCCAAATAAGTTTAACTGATTGTCTGGGATCGGAAATAACTTTAGTCGCGTCTTCGTCAGAAGACAGCGTGGATAGCTTAGAAAATTCTAAATATCATATACCTCAATTCGTTATATCGGAACACACAGATTTGGATAATAAACCGTCAATTATTAAAGGCATTGGTAGAAAAGTTAGTCAGGAAACGGACAAAGAAAAAGTAATCGAAGATGATACGGATATGGAGAAAGTGGACACTAAGTTAGAGATGCGAAGAAATAGTGACAAATCATTGGGTTTTAGTGACGATTCTTTAAGCAACGATTCGGCGAACGCATCGCCGAACTGCGAACACAATGTGCAGTCCATATATTCGAATATAGTGTCAATAAGTTCAGGTTTTAGTGAAAATCGGGGCAGTTTTTCGGAACATCGTGAATCTTTCTCGTTTTCTGATAGAGGAAGTTTCTCGGAGCGAGGAGATTTTGGTCGCTCCTCGTTTTCGGAGCGAAGCGATTTCGGTCGAAGCAGTTTCTCAGAAAAAGGCGAAACGCCACGTTCATCGTTCTCAGCTCAAGGGGTTTTGGGTGAAGTTAAGGAATATTATGAAGAATATATGCCCAGAGATAAAAATCTTGAAAAATTTGTAGAAGAATGTCCTCAAGAAGATATTGAAAAGTTACAAAGATCTACAATGGATTTGAGGCTAACAGAAATATGCAAAGATAACCAAAAAATACCGATTTTACTGAGCCCCCAAAATATTTCGTGTGTCCACGAATATTATGAAATAGCCTTGTCGACAGTATGTTCCCAATTAGATTCGGAAAGAATAGTTGAATTACTAAAAGAAACTATCAACACAAGAGTTCCTCCTCAAAATATATTCGTAGAAACAAGCGAACAAAAAGACAAACGTGACGATGCTGAAAACCTAACTGGTTTCCTTAATCTAGAATATTCTGGAGGTATCCAGATAGAACTGGTTTTGTGTGAAAATAAATCGAAAGAGAAGAAAGGATTGAAAATGAGAAGAATATCCGGTGATCAAAACGAATATGGCAAGTTGTGTCAACAGTTGATAACTAGTCTTACTGTTTGAGTAATTTTTTTATAAGACAAGAGCTATTTAGGGTTTAAATAGAGTTCAAATTATAAATTATATCGATTTTGAATCAAATTTTGACAAAAAATGTTGAACTAATAGCATTAAATAGCTCTTTTTTGACACTTCCTAAAATTCTTAACCTAAATTTTGATATTTGGTGGTGAATTCCAAATGAAAAAAAGTTAAATTGTGATAAATTAATATAAATGAAAAAGGGGGTAAATTAAGCAATCGGGGGCTGTTATAGTTTTTAATGAAAGTTAAATAAAAAAAATAAGGTTTTTTGATAATACTTTGGTTTTGTCAAAATCGGTCAATCCGTGAGCATTTACTCTTTATTCCGTTATATATTATATATTTTTGAGTGAATTCCATATGATATATATTTTTTCTTTATACTAATAATATAAAGCTGAAGAGCTTATGTGGTTGAATGCACTAATCTCAGGAACTACTGGTTCGATTTGAAAAAAAAACGTAGATAGGTTCAATTATCTTCTTGTGACGCTAAATTAACTTTATTTTTATATGAAATTCACTCAAAGACTAAATAATCCTTTATGTGATACAATTATTTTGTAATTTTTTCTATAAGGCAATAGAATTTTTTTGTTTTATTAAGAAATGATGTTATATTAGTCATGGATAAAAATAAGTGACAGATTGTCTAATACAGAATATTTTACTTGTTTACATTAAACCCTCTTTATTTACCTAATAAAGATATATTGATACAAAAAAAAACCTTAATTGGTTTGAAAAAAACGAAATATTAGAAAACATACAATACATATATTAATTAAAAAAACTTATTACATTCTGTTATTATGAACCTAGTGTCCAGACACTTGGTTCTTCATTTCGTTCTCCACTTAACATTGTGCGGAACATAACGCTGCGCTCTGTCTTGCCTGAGCTGGTTAATGAAAATAATTTAAACACATTATCCTCGACTTTATAACAAAAACAAGTTTATTATTTGTATATTATGTATAAAAAATGAATTTATTTATTTTATAATTTAGTTTATTTTGTAAATATTATTATATTTCCAATAGATAATATAATGTTTTATTTTTTTTAAATAATTATTAATTTTTATATGAAGAATGTATGAGAGTGTGGACCCTGAACTTTTAAATATAACGCCATAAGTAAATTAGTTTTTAAGGTAACCTTTGTAAATAATAATATAATAAATTTCAAATTCCATTACGTTATTTTGTTGTTTTGCTTTTAATAAATTTTAATTAACAGTACATAAATTTGGGTTTGACAGAGGGAATTAAGTATAAAAACACTACATTCCCCACTTTCCGCTCAAGTTATAAGAATATAGGACATTGCTTAAGAGGCGGAACTCAACACCGCGTTTTGGTATCAAAACAAGGAATTCGAAATATATTTCCGAGAGTGGGAATTTGTCTGGATTTTGTGACAGAAATTTAAGGAGCCATCCATAAATTTACGTCTTTTCACACTATAATTTTTCGAGGCCTCCTTCATCCTTGTTATAGAAATTGCTTGCATTTTCTTTCAACTCTACGTTGTATCCAGCATATAGCAGGGTAGGGAGAGGGAACCTACTGTTAAGACATTCCGCTACCCACTTCTACGCCTAATTTTCAAGACATTGTGACCATATTATTTATTAATTTGATTTCGTCCATATATGCAAACAATGTCTCAAATGTACAAATTTAAAATGCAAGTGCAAAATAAAACAAAATCACTCTTTAAACTATATAATAAAGAAACACTCATTAAAACAATATATCACTTATATTAATAATAATAGTCAATAGATGAAACGAAAAATTCAAAATCACTTTAATAATTTCAAATTACTTTAACTTTATTTTTTATAGTTCCACGCAGTATCCCGCACAAAGCAGAATAGGCGGGAACCTCTCTGTTTCCCACTTTCTATCCAATTATCAAAACATTCTTTTTGGACTGGCGTAACTCAACACCGTAACAAACTGTATTTAGCCACCAGAGGTAGAAAACGATAGTATTTCATTCATAATCCATTCTATTAATTATCGGCTCAAAAAAAATCTATTCAATAGGTATTTTAGAGCGTTGTTCCTTCAAATTCTGTATCAAAGATGGCATCGGGACCTTCAAGGATTGAATTTTATCCTCACTAACTATAGTTATATCTTTTTTTATATCACTGTGGTACCGTTTGACGTGGTTGTCTAACAACGACTTCCTCACCGACGTGTACGAACAGTGGTTACACTTAAACGGCTTGTTCCCCGTATGTATCGTCTCGTGGCACAGCAGGCTCTCCTTCCTCGCCGCTTTATAATCACAGAAACTGCACTTTAAGCCGTTTCCTAGATGCAGAGTGGTAAAATGTTTTTGCAATTCATATTTATGGCGGCAGGAGTACGGACAGACGGTGCACTTGTACGCGTAGTGCCCCTTCTGGTGCATCACGAACTGACATTTGTAGTTCGTCGTGAAGCTGCATATGCCGCAGTACAAAACCTTGTCTGTCTGACTCCTCTTATTGTGTAAGGCGATCTGATCTTTTGTTTTCGTTGAGAAATCACAATTGACACACTTGTAGGGTCTATTCTGGCTTCCGGTGTGATGTCTCTGAAAGTGCCTCTGAACAGCCGCCTTGAACTTCGACGTGTAATTGCACATGTGACACAAAAACGGCCTTTCCTTGTCATCCGACTCTAAAACTTGGATACTGTTCCAGTCCAGACAATTTGGGTCCAATGTATATTGATTTTGAGATTGATTGTCTTTCCTATCTAAGCTTTCTCGGGTGATATAGTCCGATCTTTCTTCTTTCTCCGCGGGCTTTAGTAGCCCCGAGCCATATATCTTATTGTAGTGTGTAACTTTATGTTTTTTACTTTCACACATAAAATACGTTTGAAAATCGCAATGTTCGCATTTCAATGGACTTTCCTGTTTACTCCTCTGCTTATGAATATTCAACCGCCACCGGACCATCGTGGAAAAATCGCAAAAATCACACTTATTGGCCTTCTCCGTGACCTCGTTGTGTATTTTGGCCAGATGCCTCGTAATGTGCCCCTCAAATTTCGTCACAAAAGGGCATTTATCGCATTTAAAAAACACTCCTTCGTTATGAACTTTGCTGTGTTTTAAATAATTATGTCTGTAAGCCGTCGCGTAGTCGCAGTGGGGGCACTTAAACTGTTTTTCTAAATTATGTTTCCTTTTATGGGCATTTAAGTTCCATTTGAAATATGAAGTGTAATCGCATTTCTCACACTTTAACAATCTCATGGACTTTTTTTCTTCGTCGGTCAAAGTTTCTTTTGCCTGATGTTTTATCATTATGTGTCTTTGTAGGGAAGTCGGGTATTTAGTTGAATAATCACATAGAGTACAAGAAAATGGCTTGGTTTCTTTATGCCCGGCCATGTGGAGGTCTAAACAGTTTTTGTAGCCCGTTGTATATTCGCAAAGTTCACAATTCAATACTTTTGGCTTTCGTTTTTTGGATTTGCGTTTTTTAGTTCTGAAAACGATAAAAAATCATATAATATTTGCGGAGGAATTGAAACTACACTCTATATTTTGTATTAGGTATATAGGTATATAGTCTAAAGAAATCATGGTACAGTGGTACAAGTGTGTTTGTAGAAGCGACGGTTTTGAGTTGGATTCCTCTTTGGAGGAATTGTTTTATATTTTTATTTTATTACTGTGTTAACAAGACAAAGCGCGGCATTAAGGTCCGTTACTCAACAAGCAAAATCGAAAATTTGACGAAAAGTGTGGATCGAACACTACATACCCACTGTCTATGCCCGTCTTATATGCGAGATACAGTGTGAAGCTAAAAAAAAGTAGTTTGTATATAAAAAATTAAACATTCTACAAAATTGTTGTAGGTTTGATCCCCATGAAGGGGAATGAGTATTTTTTTCATTCACTCATTCTGGGAGGTAGAGAAAATGCGGTATTGAGCTTATTCCGCCAGTGTCGTTCAATTTCTAAGTTAAGTAGATAAGTGTTTTTGTTGTAAAGAACTAAAATTATTTTTGTATATTCCTTCATATGAAATCAAACTCAAAAGTCACGTATAAAATCTGAAGCTGTCCCACTGTTTCATTTCTTCTGTCTAATTTGAAACATGACCTACCAAACAAAAAAAAACATCAATATTCATCTGTAATAGGCTGTTTAATCACATTATACATACAAGAAAATGCACAAATTAATAGAAACCCTCCTTTTTTGAAGTAGGTTAAGAAGGAAAATTTAATGTTTTCAAAGCAGCTATGTACTTCACAAAAGAAAATGAAAATCAAAGTAGATGTGTCTTTTGATTATTTACCTGTTTTCAATCAAACAATATCATCTTGATATGACATTTAGTTTCTAAGAAATTTGTGAACAAATACACATACATACATATACAGGGTGGAAGTGTAAGCACCACATTAAATGAAACCACAGTTTTAACTACTCTATAGTAGCCTAATATAAATCAGAAAAAAATAAATTCCCAAAAATAAAAAAGTTATTTTTTCAAACAAAATAAATAATAAAATTGTCATTATAAAATAAAACGCCATTTGTAAGGACGATGCACGCACACATAAACGTATCAAAGGAAGGCCTCATTCCGAAATCGAGTCTTAGGTATTGGCGATAAAGTTCAAAGTTGTTTAACCTTTAGTAGTATTTTTGTAGTAGTAAGTGTTTACGTTATTGGGATCTATACAGGTATAGATAAAAATCGTGAAATGAAAAAAAAAATCCTACGTCCAAACTGTTGAGGCATCTTGATTAATTTCTTTAGGTATAGGTTTGGAATATTTTACCCTATATGCTGTTTCCGTAAATGGAGCGCTGCCTCTTCCATCCTGTATACACTTACGAAATCTAATACACATGTTTGGAAGCTTCAATATATCTTCATAAACAAATATTAGCCAACACTGACAACATGACATACATACAGGTCAAACTGATAACCTCCTTTCTTTGAAGTTGATAAAAACGCAGTTATGGCATATTTAAGAAGTTTGAATAATACACAAGTATAAAAAAAAGACAAAATGAAAAACGACAAAATAAGAACAAAAGCAGACATTGAGTTACCCATAAACCCATCAATTTTCTCATACTAATCCTTTTTTAGTGAATCTGATCACATGTACATTGGGTTGCATTAAAACAATACTAAGATGTAATGTGATGTAATATTCCCACAGCATTCCACCAATCGACAACATGTATCCATAAATGGACCATCAAAAATAAAAATCAT
Source organism: Heliconius erato demophoon (assembly GCA_018249695.1). Classification (NCBI taxonomy): domain Eukaryota; kingdom Metazoa; phylum Arthropoda; class Insecta; order Lepidoptera; family Nymphalidae; genus Heliconius; species Heliconius erato. The sequence goes on along the minus strand of DWQW01004368.1, from coordinate 4,019 downwards.
TTTCATTTTTAACCAGTAGTTCCTGAGGTTAGAGCATTCAACCAGACTAACTCTTCAGTTTAATATATTATTAGTAAAGACTTAACAAACCTAGTTTCCTCAGTTTCTGAGTTATCATCATCGACTTCAACTTTGACCCAAACACTTGCAAACATACTCATCATCTCCGTGTCTTGTTCAGATTGTGGTATATTATCTTCTGATTGATTCCCATCACTTTTAACACTTGTGTTATCTGCCATTTTGTTTCTAAAAAAATTTAATAATTATTAGTAAAATATAAATATTGAGGATAATTCCGATCACTGTGGGTTTGATATTATGATATGTTAGTGAAATGGTTAAGACAAAATAAGATATTGACTGCCGCCACTCAACAAACAATGTCCCAATTTTGTACTGAAAGTGGAGATTAACAGCATGAAGAAAAAATATGCACCTACAGTAATAATCAAATATTAAAGTATATAATAATATATAAAATAAAATATTAAAGTCTATAATAATATACCATTCACTTTGGAATTTTCTAAATCAAAAGAAAAATCATATAATTTGCATACTATTACTAGCTTTATTCTTGTGGCTTTGGTCAATTACAGGACATTGATAGGAAATTATGGATCATAACTAGGTCCCCAGTTATGATCTATCGTTTCCTATTCACCACATCATTTCTAATCATTTTAGTCATACTTTTTCGTGAACACATTTAATCTAATAAACTTTTCAGCTTTTTAATATTGGTATTGATAAAACATATATTACTTAATAATGTCAAGGTCAACATGTGCAGGTGGAATGCTGTGCTATTAATTAGTACAATATAACAACTATATAAAACGACAAGATTCAAAAAAATATTTTATAAAATAAGATCAAATTGAAATATATAGCTAATTTTTTTTAAATACGTAGTATATAAATTCGACTTAAAGTACGTATATAGTTGTTTACTTATATATACGTTTAACAAATAAGTATAATAAAATAATTTCTAATTAGCACTATAGGTTTAAATTAAAAGTACCAATTACAACTTCCAATGACATAAAACACAAATAAACAACATATCTTTGCACATTACTTTAAAGTTTACAAACATAAGCCTTTAAAAATATAATTATTGAGTATTTCATATAAAAACTTCGCAAAACAACTAATATATGATATATTTTTTTCTGTAATAAATTAAAATCAGCCGCTATTTAAATATATTAAGTCTGTTTTAGTAAATTTTAATAGAAATAGCGATATTGTTATTGATGTCTTATTTCGATATATAAAAAGTCTTCGTAATTCAAAAAATATTTTTATATTATTTAGGATATCGTACTTACTGCAGTATTTACAAAACAAAGTTAAATAAAAATAGCATTTTTTACAAATCCATTGTTGGAAAAAATCAATTATGCTTTATTACGTTCGGAAATTATGGCAATTTATATTTAAATTAAAGAAATTATTTTCTTATTATTTAATAATCTAGGGTAATTTTTATGGCTTATAATTATTTAAAAAATAAAAATACAAGTCAAGATCAAAAAATAAATTATTTGTTGAATACAACAAAGGATATTCAAAAAATAACCTTATTTTTGAACCGAGAAAAGTATATTATTTACGTCGGATACTCTTACTAAAATATTTATTTCTGATGTTTAATTTAACTTTATTAATTATTTTTAATATTGAATAATAGTATAAATGAAAAAAATCAAATTATAATGTGACTATATAAATTTATTAATTGTAAAAATTGTTTGTCATGTCCTTCTGGATAAAAACGAATACAAAATCTCGACTCAATCGACTAACTATCGATATCAATCGACTAACTATTAATATGCTTACATATTAAATGATTGGCTATAATTTTGGATATGGCAACTTTATGCAGTTGTCAAAATATCTTATCCTTGTATTGTATATTACTTAATTTTTCAAAATAAATTAAAATTATATTATAATTATGTATACAGAAGTAGATGTATTTGTTAGTAACTTTACTCTCATAGATCCTGAAATATATCAACTATGGATAGAGGGTTGTTCATGTAAGTTATAAGTTAAAAGAATAATATTTAATTCCAATATTTATCTCAGAAGCGTATTTAATATTTTTTTCTTATGGTGTTTTTAATTAATAACACACTGAATAGTGTAACTTATTTCGCTAATACATAAATCTCCTTGTGTCTTTTGATACGGATATATATTCCTTATCGCGATGTACTGCAGGTTAAAGCGCGAAATTCAAATTTATTTACTAGAATAATATATTTATTATATTCTTTTTTATATAGTACATTTTAAGATGTGGTAAACTGAAGCTTACAGTTAATTAATATTGATGATAATATAATACAGACAATTTAGCTTTTTCTTGCACCTTATGAATAAAAAAAAATCAAGTACTGTAGTAAAATTTTGATATCTAAATTCTATGTTCCTGTCTTGTCTTTACCTCTATGCCAGAGTAAAAAAAGTTACATATTATATGAGAAAACTAATTTTATAAATGTCAAATTAAGGACTTATACTAACATTATATTGCTGGAAAGTTGGTTTGCTTGGTCAATTTGCTTAGGCTGCTTCCAAGAGATATAGGCTCAAGTCCTGATGTGTTTTTTTTTATATGGTTTCTAAAAAAAGTATTTATAATTTGTCATATGACCAAGCAGGTAAAAACTTCCTTAAACATATAAAAGTAATTTTATTTTAGCAAGTGAAGCAGTATCAACATTACATCAGAGAGCCTCATCAAAACTTTTGGGAGCAACAGTGGAACTTATTGCTAGTGATGTGTTAGATCATTACAGGTAATTAGAAATAGGATGTATCCTACCTGTTTCTACTTATACATGTACAAAAAAAAAATAGCTTCAGTTTGCATATAAAAGATTCTTCTTTTATATGCAAACTGAAGCTATTTTTTCTATTTTTTTTGCTATTTTTTCAAGGTTTCTACCTTGTGTTAAGACATTGTTCCCTACTCAACAAATTATTTGATGGTTGTAGATTCCCACTCAGCGGGATTGAATGGTTTTAATTTTCATGCTTCAGTAAGAAAAAAAGCAAGCCAATATTATATAAAGCAAATCTAATATATTATAACTATATAAATATATATATTTTGTTTTTCAGAACATTTGCTCTCTTAGAAAGACTTTTAACAGTTCCATCTAAATTGTCAGAGCAAATGATATTTCAAATAGATGAACCAACTAAGCATATGTTAATTGAAAAGTAAGTAAAGTTTCCTATCCTTTTTTTCAGCTTGATGCTTTTAGATATCTACACATTTATCCAAGTATCCACATCCACACTTGTGATATCTCAACCACCTACATGAGCTCACATCCACACATGTGATCTCACATCTACACATTTGATTAATCCCCAAATTAATGAATTTTTCAATTCTTGTTTCTGAGATGAGCATGTTCAACCAAATAAACTCTACAACTTTATAATATTATTTTTTTCAGATATTACGATTTAGATGATGCGGTGATAAGAGAGCTGTTAGGAAGAAAGCTCTCATCAAGACATAGAAAGGATTTGGATGAAGTATATGTTTTTTATGTGCTATTTTTACTGTTTGTCATAATTGAATTAGTGATACATCTCTTTGTTCCCAAGTTTCTCAGATTTTCCTTAAAAGATCAAATTAAAGAAATATATATATTTTTAAAGTAATGCATAAAAGATAGATTAAATTAATTTAATAAATTGGACACACAACCATTTATTTTTTATTTACTCTAGTATAAATAATGTAATATTTTTTTCCATTTTTTTATTACATAGTGTATATTTTTACATTAAATAAATAAATCAGCTTCACGCTGTATCCCGCACACTGCAGGGTAGGCAGAGGGAACCTAGTGTGTTAAGACACTCTGTTCCCCACTTTCTGCCGAATTCTGGAGGCATTGCGTGTTGAGTGGCAGAACTCAACGCCGCGCTTGTCCTCGACACCAGAGCGAAGAAATGGAAATATAAATTTAAGTAAA